>BGPR01006399.1:18763-38175 GCA_013235015.1 Araneus ventricosus | reverse complement strand
CCCCCCCCTGAGGTATAAAAAGTTTTGTATCGTCGTGACGAACATCAAATCTTATGGCTTATGTAAACCAAAACACTTTAAGTTTACAAACTTTACTCACCTGACAATAAGAATCCATAAAGAACACTACAATACTTTTGATAATTTAACAAAAAAAAACCAGTGAATTAACTAGCAAAAACATGTTTTTGATCGTGTCAACGCTGCAAATATGAGTGGAATGACTACAAAAGTGGGAAACTTTCAAGCCTGTCAAAAACGAGGAAGAATTGTTTTCACATTTTTTAAAGGGAGATTAAGAAAAAACAGCTGTAGTGATTTTAAATAAAATAAAGAATTCTGGTCTAGCTGGGGGGAGGGACGCAGCCCGATAGCCACCCCCCCCCTGGATTTACCACTGGATTCCCACTATTTTCTTTGTTTATGTGCTTAGAAAATACTGAATAACAATTTTCAGCTAGATTTTAATTTTGTAAACCATATTTCATAGACTTGAATGATTAGATTAATTTCTTAGCTCTTATTGACTTTGATCTTTGACACATTTTATTTTCCGTACCACTAGGATTAATTGTTTCACAATTTAAAAAATTTGGAAAATGATAGTAGAATAATTTTATATTTTTTCAAGTAATTCAGAATATTATTATGATACATACATGTACTTACATTTTGTCAAAAATTCCAATATCAAAGTAAAAAGTATAATTTTATAATTTTTTTAAAAAAAATAATTGCTTGCACTATGCATCCTTTCACAAAATTACTTAACGTTTTAGTTTCTTGATATTTAAAAAAAATATTTCTAATGCTTTTTTTTTAAGGGGGTGGTTGAGTTCAGTACCAAGAATTGTAATGATATTTTTTCTTTGCTAAGAAGTAATAGTTTATTATAATCAGCGAGACACTTGAATGCAAACAATGTTTTTTCTTTTATCCTTTCAAATATTAGAATAGAACTCAAAGTTCATGTATCATCAAGCTTTAGAGATGAGGAACTTCTAATTGAGAGAGAATAGTTAATGAAAAGGAAAGAATTTTCATAAGCTGTACCACATTAATATTTAGAATTGTATTAAATTTTTATCATATGGTAATTTGAAGTATTTTTTAAATAGGGTTGCTGTCATTGCTATTGTCTGAAACAAATGCTCACAAATAATCTTAATATAAATAAAAGTCATTGTGAGTATGTGGCTATGTTCCTCCTTAACTACTGGACCAATTTCAATCACATTTTGTGCACTTATTATTTAAGACAATAAAGATACCTATCATCTTTTCAAAGTGCAAAAGTTAATTAAACAGTCAGTTAATTAGGAATTAACCAAAACCATTTTTCTGTTATACCTTTGAAGTAAGCTTGTCCCACAAAAAAATATTTTTATACCATCTTAAACTTCAAAATTGAATAAATAATTGATTACATGCAAACAATTTTTAAAGAAAGCAAATTTATAGATACTTTGTTGCTAGACAATGGTGAGACTTTGAACTAATCTGCCCTTATTTCTCTTTATTTTTGTAAATATTTTATATCAGAATTGAAAGATCAGCGTCAGCTTTTAAAAGCTAAAAAAGGTTAATTAAAACTTTAGTTGATTAAAAATGAAGCAAGATTTTTTCGTTTTTCCGCAATATTCTTCGAAAATATTATTCCACAAAAACTATTTTTATACTATACAGACATGACGCATTTCCGCGGAAACGCAGATTTCCGCTTTTTCGGCATCAGATTTTATCATTCTTAATTTTTTATTATATAATAATTCTACAATATTTTTAATATCTTAAGCACTTTTTGTATAAATTTATTTATTTTATTGTTAGATTAATTACATTTATTTTACTTTTCAGTATTTATGTTTGACACGATTCACTATTTATGAAGTTCAGCTTTTCTTATTCCAAGCCTGTGTCATGTCTGACTATATTAAAAGTTCAAAAAAGAAGCTTTTCAGTGACACAAATTTCATTTCCATTGAATTTATTGCTCTTATTTCAATAATTAAAAAAAATTAAATTGTGTATGAAATTCAATTGTAACAATATTTTTTTTTATTGTTGAAGAACAAGCATACATACAAAAAGTTGTTTTTCTAGGCCATCTTAACAGAATTTCACAAGAACTCTAAAGAAAAGTTTAAAAGCAGACGATTCACAATTTATATCGGGAACAATTATTGATCTAGTTTATTTTAACACTTTTTATTAATGAAAAATTAACAAATTTATTCATTGTCCCAAAACGTTCTTCAAAACCTTTCTTATATTTCAATATTTATGAATTAAATTTGAAGTAAAAAACATTTCTGATGGTAAAAGAATTTTGTGTATTATAATTTTCTATACAAAAATTATTTTTAAATGAAAAATATTAGACATAAAAGTATTTTAATCCAGAGCAACACAGGGCATAACAGCTAGTATAAAATAAAAATATATCAATAAGTCTTTATATACATAAAGAAATCTCATGGAATGTTCTGGTTTTAATAAATGCATCTGAATGTGAGCTTTTATGTGGTGTCTGTCTGTATGTTCTTTTTAATACTGTACTTCCATAAATTTTCTTTACAGTGGGTTCACAACATATTAGAGCATAAGAGTGAGGCTGAAAGAATAGTATTTGAAGATCCAGATCCTCAGCTGGGCTTTGTGCTTTTACCAGATCTCAAATGGGATGAAAGTGAAAAGAACTCCCTCTACCTCATTGCCATCTGCCATACAAAAGATATTAAATCACTGAGGGACCTGAATGCATCCCATCTTCTACTATTAAAGAATATTAGGACAAAAGCTCTTGTAAGTAATTGAAGATTAGTTTTATATAGGCTTCTTATACAGGGTGCTCCGTCAGGACCACTCGTAGGTAAATGTGAAGTTTACAGTACCCATGTGTTTCTCGCCAATTTTTCTTGGTGCAATTTCATTTGCCATCACCAAATACTGTTTAGGATGTGCAGTGCAATTTTTATTGATCTTTTGCACATGCATCGCCTGAAAATTAAAGATTGAGCATGCAATGCCTGCAACATTTTAAGCGTGTACTGGGCAAATTTTTTTAACTTAAAAGAACATCACTGGCTTTGCTTTCAGCAGAGCAGGAAACTAGTAGCTTCGCTTTTTCATTGAATGTTAGGAATCTAGGTTTTAAAAAAATTCAAAAACTAGAATTTCCGCATGCAATGCCTGCAGCATTTCAAGCGTGTACCGGGCAAATTTTATAACTTAAAAAATATCAGTGGCTTCACTTTCAGCATAGTGGAATACTCTTAGCTTCGCTTATTCATTGGGAAACGAAACACACAGAATAACATACACGGTACTGAACCAATATTCAATCTGAATTCCAAATGAAGTTTTATTCAAATTTGAATTTATCGACCAATCACATTGAAGAGTTGAACTAAACGGTCCAATCGAAACTTGGTGCAATATAGCCTGATAAGCAAAACACCGATGAAAAGAACAATTTGTGTGCATGCACGCTTGTCAGTCGTTAAAAACATCTAGACGCATCCAAAACAAATGTTCTCTCATCGCCATCCTTGGCGGCAAAGAGTTGGCAATCCTAAGAGGAACGAAGTAAGTGTGTACCGTAAACTCCACATAAACCCACTCGATATCTGCAGAGTGAGGATCCTCACTTAGTCAAGGGTGATTGTATTCCAGATTTTTTACTTTCTCAGATAGGAAAAGATTTGCTATTTGTCTCAAATTTTGTTTTGGAATGAATGTATCATTAAGCTATTGTAAAAATTTCAAACTTTTTGATTATATCAAGTTCAATAAAGTAGTCAAACTTCTTGTCTAAGTAAATTAGTGAAAAATCACATAAAAAGCAATGAAGGAGTATCAAAAATAAGCATTATTGATCATCATAAGTGTCATGGAAATTGCTTGAATGATCCTATTTTATGGCTGCCATGATTGCCACATCACACTTATGTAGACTTTCTCTCCTAGGAACACCTGAAAAAATTTTACACTGAAATAGGCTTTATTTGCTCGTCTCTTTAGTTGCCTTCACTTATCTAAACAGTACACTGTTGAATTGTGTACAGTTACCCAATATATGGTACATGCATGTATTGTTTAGAAACGGATTCAGAAACTCTCCATGCTTTTGCATATGCGCCGGATGGAGTTATTTTAATCAAAATAGGGGGGAAAGTGAAGAATAGAAGGGTGATGTTTACATTTTACTGAGAGTGATCTAACAAAGAACTCTGGAAATGAGCTCATATGGTTCATTGCCCGACGCCCCTTTCCAGTGTAAAATCCTCCAAAAGTGGTAGTCTCGGAATCCGTTGCTGAATAGTATGTGTAGATGTGTATGGTGGTCATTTTGAGTCCTTCCTAAGTAAGCATCTTGCCTCCACTTTTCTTATTTCTAATAAAACTTATATTTTTCATCTAAAAAATATCTTTTCATATTCTTATGCCTTTTTTTCAAAAACTCTTTAAGATATAATACTTCAACCAATTTTATTGAGTAGGGATTTCCATTCTGCCTGGTTGAGGTCTAGGCAAACAAACTTGCATTTTCATTGGTAGTAAATTTCTTAACAATATGCATATTTATAAATTTAATTTATATGTTTGGGCCTTGTTACATTATGCCTTGTTTGTGTAAGAGAGTGGCAAGTAACATCTGTTGTTTTATTCACTTTGTAAATAAAACTGTTTTACTTTTTTAATCTAAAAAAATATTTAAATACATAAGTAAAATTTTTTGAGTGGCGATACTTTTTACTTAAAAGCCATGCAACCAAGCGTCGTGAATTATCCATATTTAATAGGTTTTTCATCAAAATTGTTCCTTTTGAACTTCCCATCTCTCAATATATATTCTCTTAAAGATGAATAGCCAAGTTACAAATCCAATAATTGGAACATATCTTTTTTTTTTTTTTTTTTTTTCTTTAATGCATAAATAGATACTTTGACTTGATCTCTTGTAACTGTTCGTTTTGAATACAAATTCAAATCATTTCTAATGACAGAACAAGAGCTATTGGCATTTAAAATTAATAAATAAATCGTTAATTTTTGCAGTTGTAAGAAATGTATTTCTATATAAATTAATGCATTTTAAACAGTTAAGATTTGTTAAATATATATATTTCTGTTCTTGCACAATTTCTGGACTTCTTTTGCACAGTATTTTACTTTCAAGCTAATTTTTTTATACAGTAAATGCATTTCTAATGCAATTATTTAATGACTAGAAAATTTGTGCTGGGCTTTTTGCTTTCCAACAATATCTCAGATCTGATTATTACAGATTTACTAATGAAAGTTGTTGAAGAAAATATCATGCATATTGACAGAGTGTTTAAGAAATAATAATTAAAAAAAGCATGAAAAACAGAACTAATGAATCAATTGACACTAACTTTCGTTTTATAAGAGTAAAAATAATGGAAAATCCACTAACAGAAAACAAAATAAAAAAAATTATGAATTGATGAATGCAAATCTTTAAGTAAAAGAAACCTTTCAGTGTCAGGACTGTTAAGAAAATATTAAAAATAAAATATATAAATATTCATTTCCAAAATTAAGTAGGGAAAAGAAAGAAACCTTTTAACAAAAACTAAACTATTCTAAATAGTTCTCAGTTCATGAATTTAAATAAAAAGGAAAAAACGAAGGATATATCCTAATTCAATCCGATGAATCAACTTAAAATAAACAGTCAAATGGCAATAATGTCCATTTATTTCTCTTGTGTATGCTAATTTGTAGACGTAAACACACCCTCTGAATCTCCTTGGCACGTAGCAAAACCAAACCACTTGAGCGTTACTGCAATTTCTGGCTAAACTAATATAGATTTCTATTATTAATAACATTAAAAGATACTGTAGTCAGTTAATCCAGGATGTACACAGAAATTTCAAATTTTATCCGTGGTAGACTTGCATAACTAAATAGTTGCTTATTCCTTCAGTTTATGTATTCAATTTTTTTAAAAAATTAAACAGATGATGGAAGTTTAATACATTGTGGTTAATATTTTTTATGTGCATATTAATAATTACTAATATAGTAGCCCAGATCTCTCGGTAACACTCTGACATCACCAACAGTAAAACTAGTACCATAGCACTTTGAGATATTAAACAGCATTATTTCATTGTTAGAGCACCTAAATTTCAGTAATTTTAAAGAGCAATTGTAATTCTAATTTCAAATTTAATAGCTCTAAAATAGTGAAATAAAATTTTCTATCTATCAATATAAAACTTATCAATAGTTCCCGAGACATTTTAAATTTTATTAATCATATATTTCAAATTTATTTCCTTTTTTTAATAAAAAGTAGTCAATCACGTCAATAGTATATCATGTGCGTGATATAGTTTGGATGCCACGATGCATCTGATTATTTATTGCAATCGTGATGATATAATTTGATAATATTTTTTGGTAACATTTGATAAGCAGAGAAGTGCTTTGTTTTGATTAGAATTTCGAAAAAGAATTCCTTTGAAATTTTGACTTACGTTCGACAAGCTGAGAATTTCATGGTTATTGAATTATAATAAAATTGTTAAACTACGAAAAATACTTCACACCGAATGTTGTGTACCAAGAGGTTTTTTGAATAAAGAAATATGTAAATAAAAAAATATTTCCTGTCATAAAACATGTTTATTTTATTTGTTTTCAATCAATGTTAAACATTTCTCTCGCATTTGTATCTATTTAAACACGTCAGATTTGACGGGAAATCTCTCGAATGAAGAGGCAATTTGCACCCGTCATACCATGGCTGGTGATTTTCTAGTATAAAAAGAAGGAAAGAAAATGTGAAAATTCAGAACAGGTATATGATATTCAAATGGGAACAGCTTTGATTCACGGCATCACTGGTGATAATCTTGTATTGGCGACTGTTTGTCACCTAACCAAACATCGTATTGTTAAGTCGCCACAACAAAATATCGCCAATGGGATCCTATATTGAAGCTGTTGAAAAAGGTCGCCGAAACAAAATTATCACCAGTGATGCTGTATAACAAGCTGTACCTTCAAATGTAATTATAAAGATGTATTAATTTTCTTTTTAGGATGCCATTCTAAAAAGGTACAACATTCCAAGTGAAAAACTGAGAGTATTTCTCCATTACCAGCCATCATACTATCATCTGCACGTTCATTTCACAAGCATTAACAAACAAGTTCCCAGATGCCAGTTTGAAGAAGCTCGGTTACTAGACACTGTCATTAGCAATATAGAATTGCTCGCAACATACTATCAAGATGTAACATTAACATACACGTTGAAGAGTAATGACTCATTGTTTTCCAAACTGAAAGAGGCTTCTGTGATATCTTCTTAATCATTATTTTACCACGAATATCTTCATTGGAACTCATCGCATTTTCATTTGAAACCATGTGCCTGAAAATGTCAGTTATTCAATTATTTTTTCACTATTTACTATAGGTGTGAGTATTGTACATAAAGTAATCACTTTCATTTTATGATTTTTGGGGACTTGATTCTTTTATTTTTTATCATATTTTATTTGGATTCATAATTATTTATGAAACCATTAATTATGTATGACAAAGGATCTATGGGTCCTTTTTATTGTGTTTCATTATTAAAATGATCATTTAGTTATAATTTTAAGTACTCATGTAGCATTTCGAGAACTTTTCTAATGTTTGCATTCATATTCTTTCTTCTTATTTTTATAATTGATGTACGTACCATTAGAACAAATGTATAAGTGTACAAACTGCATGGCTATTGCAATTGGTTGTTTTTTAAAATAATAAAAATCTGTCATCCTTCTATTTTTTGACAATTTATTCATATTTCTCTAAAGTATAATGAATGCAGTTGTTCTCAATTTTGGAGCTTTCCTTTCATTTCAAAAAATGAAATGAATTGGAAACAAGTGAAAAAAAGATAAATAACAAGTTCAACGACTGAATTTTTTTAACAAGGATTAAATCTATCAATTTCCCAGCCATTTTTTAAACAATAATTCATATTGCTGTACTTTTTTAAGATAATTTGTTTTATTTTTAAAAGTTTTAATATTTTTTCCATTTATCTTTTTTTTTTTCTTCTTTTTAGTACTCTTTCTATGGTAAAATGAATTTTACTTTATTTCACTAATTTCTTGAGGAATCTGTAAATAAAGCCCTCTAAGATATTAAGAAATATATCCAGTAAGCTGAATAACTACAGTTGCTATCATTAATTCTTTTTATCGGCATGTTTTAATCCAGCTAACATGCTATTGGACGTAAATATGATGCATCATTTTAATCATGGGATCAGCTGCATGTCTTACTTGAGGAATAAGAAAGTGAAGTTACTTATGACACAACAGTTACGTCATGTGACTTGATGGAATTGGGACGTTCATGTACACGATCAACAGAACAAGAGCTAGGCTACAATAATAAGACATCTTGAAAATCTATCACAACTTGAAGACTAAAAATGCTTTATTAAAGGAACCATGAATGTCATATTATACATAGAAGATTCATTTTAAATGAAACTCGCTATTGCCAGCAAACCAGCTGTTCACCAAAGGTAGGTAATAATAAATAAAAACTAAATCTTGTATGTTAAAAAAAATATTTTTTTCTGTCTTATTAATATTATGTCTGTCATTGCCACCAACTTCTTGCACTCGTAGAGAAATATCCATGAACTACGTAAGGAACATTAATGGCAGATTAGGCAACATTAACATATTTGTTTTAAAAAATTCTTCTAGAAATAATCCTCCCCCTATGTAAAAAATTAAATGTATTGCATAGAATGTAAACTGGTATTTATATTTACTATCTTATGAAACATATGTATCCGGGACTCATTTCCCCAAGACAAGAAATAACTCGTCAAAAATACTTATTTGTATCAAAATTCACATATGATCATTTCTAGGTAATTTTCATATAATTGTAATTGTGTGAATTTTCAATTATAGTAAGAATGTTTTATAAGAGACACTTGTTGAACTGCTCTTAAGACAGAAAACACTTATATATGATTGATTGAAATGTGATGAGATAGGATTTTTAGCAACAAAGGCCATTATCCCCTAATGCCAAAAAGGATGCACTCAATAAATGTCAAAAGATACTCATATATGAACAGAGAAAAAAAAAGAACACAAATAATGTAAATAATAATAGTTATTTGTGTGTGACAGATATACCTTCATAAAAAATTTTATTATTTGAAAAAATTACTACCTAACTTAATTTTTTATGCAGCTTATAAGACTTGCATAGTTGCCAAAAATATAGGCTTATAAAAATGCAGTAAAATAAAAAAAAATGAATAATTTAAAATAAAATCTAAAATTAGAACATGTTATATTGTAAGTCATTAATGAAGCTGATTTGAGCTTCATTCAAATAAAAGTATTATAAATCATGTTTTTTAAAATTTATGAAATTGGCATACTTACTCATTTGTTTCATTTCATTGATTTCTGAATAATAAATAAACATTAGTGAAACTTTTTTATCCACACGATCAAAATTATGTGTAATAAGCATATAACTTCACTACATGGCCCGAGAAGAATCGATAGGCTACAGGAAACTTTATTTATGTGCAGAGATAGGTTGTACAAAAATTATATAGGATGACAAAATTTGGACCTGTATCATAACTTCAATTCTATCAAATATTTGGGCTGTAAAATAGATGAATTATGTTGTAGCGATGTAAATATGTTGTATGTATTATTTTTAAGCAAAAACATTCTGTAGTTACAATTACAAAACAAGTTTATATTTAGGTATCCATTAATTTTTTTAACAACAGACAAGCCCTTTTGCTTTTTAAAACAATTTTTAAATAAAGGGAATGGGATTTTTTTTGTTGTTGTCCAAAGGTTGCCTAAAATTGGACCATTTAAATCGATGGGGTTATTACCTTAAACTATAGAAAATAGCTCAGAAAGTTTATTACTGTTAGTAATCCTCTTAAATTGGAAATGGAACAAGTCAAAGCAAAAAACAATAAAAGGACACTAGCCATCAAATGTTGGATCAAAAAGTATTAAAACTTAAGATATGTATCATTTGTGAGAAAACAAAGGGAGAAGAGGAAGTGATACAGTGCATAAAATGTCATACTCGGGTTCATGCATCGAGTGCTGGTGTGAATAAAAGAATATTTTTGCTTTAATTGTGTTTAAAGAAATTGGTGGTTCAATCTAAGCTGCCAGCTCCCTTGATTCGAGAGATGACACATTATTTTAAAGTTGCTTTTTTCCTTATTTAAAGTGAATTTCTTAAAAAGTTAATTACACTTTTCTGAAGATAAATATGCTACAAAAAATATCCTGATAGTCCGAATTCAGTGACTCTCCCTTGCATATGGCAGCTAAGAAGTATCTTTTAACTACCATTTCTGTTCATCAGAGGTAAACACTCTTATGCCCAATTTTGCTGATTTTATCACATTTGTATTATCCTAGAGTCAGTAAAGTATGTGAACAAAGAAAACAAGACGGACTCAAAGAAAAGAACAAAAGATAACCATTCTCAAAAAATAAATTGCACATTGCAATATATTGCACTCTCTGGAATTTATTTTGCCACTTCTGTAAAATGTTACTTAAGATAATTTACCTCTGACCATACAGATTTGTAAACAAAACCTACAAGATTCCACTGATCATACGTACAATGAAAGAAATCAATTTATTACAAAAAAACATGCTAATTACTATTTCAAGGGGTATGTCAAATCGACTTTGCAGACCAAGGCTTTATTGCATTACCCTCACAAACAGTAACTATATTTATCCTTCCAATACCATCAAGCAGTAATGTTCAATTATGAAAATGGAAAAACATATGCTGGTCTCGCCTATTTCAAACATTTTGCAACATATGGGATACACAAAAAAAGTGAAACTGCTGGTAAATTTGAAAATTTTGAGAGGTTAGGATTATTAATTAGTTAAGAAGGAGAATGTGAGGAAAGATTTAGCCAAAAAATATCTCATGCTGAAAAATATGTTAGCCCAACTAACAAATTTATTGATGACCTTGGAACCATCCACTCGATTGAATAATGATAATGTTGATAACAACAGTTATCACAAATTTATTATGAAACAAGATCTACATGACTAATGTAAAACTCAATTCTGTAACATTTAAGAAGCATGATTAATTTTCAAAAAGGAATGAAGGAACATTGACTGAAATAGTGTAAAATTAACATAGCTAATATATTTTTATTAACAATATAAATATGAATTTTAAAGACGTTAATATAAATATACGTGTTGCTTTTATGAAAAAGATGAGAACAAAGGTGTAAAATGAAATTAATTTCACAAAAGACATTTAAAAAACAAAAGTGTTTTTTTTTTAAATTTTACCCTTTCCAGCTCAAAATATTATTTGTCATAGAAAAAAATTAAAAATTTATAACAAAAAAACTTAGGACTATTTAATACTTAAAATTATTCTTTTATTCCAGATTAATTAATTAAAATTATTCATTCATGATTCATTAGTATCCGTATCGTCATCAGAGCTTTCTCCACGCCAAATTAAAAGCATATTATTCTGGCTATTATGGCATCACAGGCCTGAAAAAGATCAATACAAAAAACAAATATCACCTTTAAAAATTATTTTCTTCCTCTAGAAAAGTTTTTTTAGAATAAAATAGTTCATAACAAAATTTAATTTAAATAACTTTTTTTCGAATCCTATTAATACAGTGATACCTCCCTTAACGGACACTCCCGAATAGTGGACACCTCTAATTAACAGACATTTTTACGAGTCCCAGTCCTTTTATATAGGGCAATCCATGTTATTCTCTCTGGATATTGGACAGGTATGTTTGAAAAACTTTCAATTATTTTGGCAAACTTTCAAAATTAAGATTCACCTTGAAAAACAGATTTGCTGTGTAAAAAAGCGAAATCAAACTTTGTCAACAGATTTTTTTCAAATAGTAATTAAAATACTATGCATTGTATTTTGGGGTTACTTAATTCAAGATAAAAGGATTAGAACACAATTGAAAGGTAAAGTAGTAAATAGTTATTCTTTTCTTACCTAATTAATTTTTCCTTTTTAATAAAAATTGCAGCAGTAATTTTCAACCAAATGTCAAACAGAAGTGCAAAAACTTTTTTTATGAAAAGGTTGTCCTCCCCAATAGCGGACACCTCCTAATAACGGACAAAACTTTTGGTCACGCAACTGTCCGCTTTTCGGAGGTACCACTGTATAATGAAAACAAAACCTTTTTTTAACATGGAAAATAGCCCAATGAAAAGCACCATTACTTTGAATTTAGAAAACAAACACATACAACACTATAATTTTTAATAAGTGATGTACAAATGATTGAGAAAATTCCATGTTTCTATACTCGAAAACAACTTTTTGAAACTATTTCATTAAGGTCAGTGTCATAAGCTAAAAAATCTCATTAATTCCTTTATATGGACGAACCTGTCAGATTAAGACTTTCATTGAAGTTGAAACTTTTAGAAGATGAGAATCGTCTTCTAAAAGTTATTAGTTCTAAGTTAATAGTTAGTTCTAAGATAAAAGTTATTAGTTCTAATGTTTCTTGTAATCTGTTGAGAATCCCCAGGAAACAATTTTCTTCCCATTTAACTGAAAAATATTAGACGCTTGAAAAAAATAGTATGGCATAAAAAGTGTATTATTTTTATTTAATAATAGTCAATACCTCACAGAAGGAAAATCAAACACTAATGGTAATTACTACAATCATTTTACAATTTCTAACCATTAATTAATTGCAATACAAAAAAGAATATTACTCTTATTTTTACTTATATGAAAATTTATAATTTTAATAATCTTTAAAATAACTTTTCTGTTCTTTTAAGAAGGTACATACTCAGATTCACCCCACACAACTGGTATGCTCAAAAACTTTGGTCAACCAGATAATCAATTTCATTCATACAACAGGTAACTTTTCCGAAGTCTGGATTTAATAGTCTGGATAATTTCTTCATAAGTTTTTCCATAGGTTGTATATCTTCTGGTAACGTACAGTTACCTGCCTTACATAAGCAAAGCCGATTTGTATTATCCTGTTGCACTAATTCTAAATAACTTTCACACAAATGTCTTATCATAGCTATTTTTTCAAAGCAACCACAGACAGATTTAGATTTAATAGTGGGAACGTTTCTCTTAATCATTTTATTATAATTAATTGCATGATTGAAACCTATATTTTCTTTCTTAGATGATGCACTCCCCCTATTTGTTTGAGGATGATTAGGTAGGAATGGAGCTTCACTCCCAGGCTCTACTTTTATATTTGGCAAGAGGAGTTTTTGATTTGTTCTGGAGGAGTCTACTACAGGCATGGAATCTATGGCAGTCACATATTGTGAATCATCCTGAAAAATAAGGCCTGGATTTTTTTCAGATGGATCAATAATTTCAGTTTTTATCACAGAAAAAGAATCTATAATAATTGCATTTTGCAAAAAATCAGATCTTTTGTTTTCTTCATGCGGATTCAGAATTTCTCTGCTTGTTGTAGGTACAGAATCTATGTTTGTTATCTCTTGTGAACAACAGTCTTGAAAGCTGTCAAATAAAGTATAAATGTTATTTGTGTAATATTAACAAAATTTATTATTATATCACATTTTTTATTAAATAAAATTAATTCTAAAAACAATGCTAAATAGTTTACATAATTTAACATTTTAAAATACTTAAAACACTATGCGTCACCAAAAAAAATGAAGTAAAGTTAAAAATCATTTTTTGTTCAAACCTATTATAAAAAAAGTTCTGATGGCAAGTCAGAAGATGAAAGTAGATTCTGTTTGTCCCGAGATTTAACCCTTTCAAGGCTGATGGGACAACTAAGTATTTCAGGGTGCGTAGTGAGAAATTGCTGCAAAAATTAAGGACTTTTTAAGCATCTTAGCCAAAAAAATTATGCACCTCTGTACCTGCATGCATATGTCGACCCACATATTTTCTAAGCATATGATGATTTCTGTTTTAAAATAATGCAGTTTTTATTGAAAATTTTAACATTAAGGAAAAAAATAGCCCATCAACAAAATTCACATTGAAAAGATTGTTTTGAATTTTAAGATATAGCCAAAATTATTATTTTCTGCAATAATATTTTCAAAGTTTATCTCGAAAAAGTGAAAAAAATTAACTTGATTTTACTTTCTCATCCTGTACAAATACACACACTTTCGCTTTAAGTATTTGTAGAGATTAATAATATTAGCACAAACAAAATATAATTAATAAAAAAAAATGTTGTAAATCATCTAAAAACCAACGAGTTTTTATTTAACTTCAAAAAACGGATTCAGTGTTTGGAGCTGTCACCCGCATAGGGAGAAAATGCTTTCGTAAAATAACACGTGTGAACACACACCAATGAAAATGCTCCGGCAAAACCGGGGCATTTTCATTGGTGTATAAGGGTACACGTGGGCCAAAAACTGGTTACACAACTTTGTTGCGCCAGTGTGAACAGTGCCATTAAAGAATATGGTATCATGTGTCATCTCACAACTGCAGCATTTGCAGAAACCGCTTTATGTGTACGTACACCTAATTATGATTTTAATAAATCTTAGTGTTTGAAGCAAAAATGAGCATAGAAATATAAAATGAAATGCAGTAGCAGAAATAAACAGTATTCCCTCATTCTAAATACAGTATTCTGCTACATTATTTTTAAAATATGCATTTTTATTTTGTAATGCCATTGACAGAAATTATAATGTGCAAAATCAATCTGCTCAGAGTTTTATTTACTAAATAACATTAAAACTCAGTGTTTTATAACTCTAAGTAAATAATAAGATTTTATCAAAGCAAATTTTAAAATGAAAGGCATCACATTACTATAATCAATTTTTTTTAGTTTCACAACGGATTACATTTGGGAGACAAATTCAGTATTGTCAATTTATTAGATTGCAGTTGTGTCAGAGTTTACTACATTAATTTCTACATACAAACAAAAGTTCTATCTTACTTTTCATTAATTATTTGCTGCGGCTTACAGAGCTCCATTAAAGCTTCCTTTTCCCTCGCACGACGTAGACACTGAGATCTTGAAGCACGATTATACCTTGGATTAGCTTTAAGTCTTGAAATGTGTGGCCCTTTATTTCTTCCCATATTAGAAGTACTTTATATTTTAAAAATTTGCTGAAATATCAAATGGAAGGAAGTTTTTATGAAAATATTTTCATAAATAATGCTAATTCCCAACAAATAAACTACCAAAAATCAGTCAGTTAGCAATAATTTAAATGATAAACAATGATGAATTAAGAATTAATAAATAAATAAAATTGGTTTCAAACAAGGTTGGTTTTCCATCTTCCCATCCCCATCATTGCTACCGAGACAACAGAAATACCTCTTATCATTCTCTTCATGGCTCCCCCATTCTCTTCTTTTTGGTATTTGTCTGCCTGACCAGAAGTACTGTTCCTTCTTTTTCTCCCTAGGCCCTCTCCCTTCGTTAGGAATAGGACTATTCATAGATAATTATTACGTCCATTCTAACAAACAAATCTCTTTAATCCTCCGAAACTCACAGTGCTTTGAAATCTAGCTCTTTTAAAACCCATAACGTCCGAGGGCAGACATGAAAGCAGGTAAACATTTCCCTCCCCCTTCTGGTAAGCAAGTGGTCATTTGCGTGGGGGTGGCTTTTATCATCATGTTTCTAACATCCAAACACTAGTTGACTAGATAGGGGTCGTTTACAAATTGTGATAACACTCTATATTTTCTGTAAAGATTTTCTAGAAGTTTTATTTTTCACCTTTGCACAACAGTAAAAGACAAATTTGATGCAAAAGCATAATTTATTGAGTGCATCGTTTTGGCATTAGGGGATAACGGCCTTTGTTGCTAAAAATCCCATCTCTTCACATTTCAATCAATCAATCAATGCAAAAGCACAATTTTAAATTTTAATGAGCATATAGGTACCATTTTAAAATAATTGCTGGGTCAAAGTTGATCACTTAAGAGTTCTCCTCTTTTTTAAATGTAAGAGTTTACTTATCTAGATTAACTGTAAACAAGCAATGTAGCTATTATATTTATTAAAACCCAAGATAATTTTTAATTTATTTAATTATTAAGAAATTTAGTTATAGAGCAGTTGCTCATATTTATTTATTAGTATCTAAAAGATAAAAAAGTTCCAAAGTTGGAAACTTATTAAGATAAATCTATGTACATGAAAAATAAAGTTATTTCCAGAGTTAATAAAACAAAATTTGCCAAAAATTTCAGAATTTAAAATTACAAAGCAGAACAAGAGGGAACACAGGACAGAGAATATTTACTTCGACGTGATAGTCTCTTTCTAGGTGATACTATTCATAAATATTGTAGGTATACTGCTAAAAGTAGCAAAGACAAGACTTGTCCTTTCCAAATGCCTTTTGCAAGCAAACAATTGTTATTAAACACAAAATGTAAGTACTACGAAGAAAAGAAAATGACGAATTTTAATGAATGTGACAATCAAACCCTGGTTTTTCTAATCAACAGGAAATTTTAATTGCATTTTTTTAAAAATTACATTTTCTGACTTAAGCAGTACACTGAAAACATATCTGTCAACCTTCAAATGGCCTTTAGGATTTTTTTAAAATGTGAATATTTAATTCATTGTATTTTTAATTAAGACTATTTAAAGTACTGGTAGGAAAAAGATTTAGCTTTGAAAAATACTTTATATTGTTACAAACACAGTTTACCAAAAAAAATCAATGCATTTTTTATTTGATATGCAACTTTTAAAATTTTGAATATTAATCATAATTAAGACTTTTCAAATACTGGTTAGAAAAAGACTTGCTACAAACATTGTTTTCGGAACAAAAAAAAATAAATAAAAATAGCACATATTTTGTTTACATACTTTCCAATATTTTGTTTTATATTAATATAAATTTTAAAAAACACTCTGAAACTCATCAATATCATAAAACAATATCTTATTAATTTACCCCTGAAAGAAAACTTTCCGATATCCAGGAATTTTAGCAGTTAGCAAGCAGAAAGCTTAATGTAAATTAAGCATCTGCCCTTGAACACTTACTGGAGACATCAATCAAGAGTGACAGTGGGAGGGGAAACGACCATTGTTGAAAAGATAAGATTGCTCCCCACCATTTACCAACCCACTTCAAAAAGGGGAAGGAAATAAGAATACAACATTTCGGTAGCTGGGCCATTCGTCTGGCAATTTGCATGACAAGCCGTATTGGCAGTCAGAGGGTTAAATAATATTCTATGAAAAAATGTGATTAAGTGTTTAAAGTTCACTATAAACTAAATAATAATACTAACAATCTTATTACCTAAGTATAAAGAGCTTTATATCTGTTTTAATATAGGTTTCTACACTGTATATATTTGTACTCTTCAACTAGTTTCACAATAAATAATGGAAATTCAATGAAAAGAATTTTTTTAATAGCTTGACATTTCAAATCTAATTTATTGGAAATTATCTACAGTTTTTATAGGTGCTAATTAGAAATTTTCAGTAGTTAGATAGAGCAAATGACTTTCTTTGCCATCAGAAATATAAAAGGATCACAGAAGATGAAGTTATTAATCACGTAGGATCCTTTCTTCCTCATTTACACAGCAATTATTCTCTTAAAAACTTTTTTAATGCACAGCAATTACATTGAAAGAAACGATGTTTAAAATGAAAAATTGTTTACAAGATGAATGTGTAATTTTTAAAAATAATACTCATTTAGAAGAAAATTTAATTATTTCCTCATATGTGATGAAAAATATATAAATAAACAGACAAAATAATTACTTAAAAATCTGTAAATAACATCAATAATCAAGAGAGATTCATAACACAGAAAGTTTAGATTTAGTAGAAAGATATGTTGGGGAGTGTTTGGAGACATATGCTTGCTATAAAGCCGCTTTGTCTCTAGTTGAGGGTAAAAAAAATTTGAGAACTACACGTAAGAGTCGGCCTCACTGACCACTCCGGAATGTGCAGAAAGACACATTGAATTTGAATTAAAGAGATGTTTTCAGCAAAATGTGCATAATCAGGAAAGATTTCCATTTTCTTCTTATATTACACACTTTCGGCAGTCTCTCCCACTAATCCTCGCCCCTTCTTTGCTGTATCTCTTTTCCATTCTACAGAATAGACGAATTTACCGTAATATGTCTTGGACCCGCACTGATTGCAACTAATGTAAAGCATACTCCAATGTCACGGTAGACATTTATAACAGCATCGTATATGATGCTTATTTCTCTTACAGTCCTCGCACAAGATGGTTACGCACATGTTGGTAAATCGATTTGAACTTTGTGTACGTCACAATTCAAAGCTATGACGAAAACACTTTAGGATTTCTATTAACAACTCTGATTATTTTTTAATTTTTTTTATTTAACTATCTAAAAATACATAAGCTTTTATTTAATTTATTGTAACACCTAATAAAAACAACTAAATAATATCAATATTGAGTATTTCCAAAAAATAAATATATAATATTCTGCAATCCGAGTTTGATGGTCTTGGACGGCGAAAGAAAAAAAAAAACATAAGTAGAGCAACAAAGGTACCGAAACGCTGGATGCCAAAAGAATGCGGCTAAAAAATATCAAAGTACTTGAGGGCTTGAATGACACACAGAAAGTAAAAGTTGAATTGAATTTGAATTAAAGAGTTATGGGATTTGAAGCAACAATCTACTCGGAATGAATAAATTTACAAATAAATAAAATGTTATGATTGATTGATTGATTCGGATGGATTTCATTTCGAGTTAGAATTTGAGAACACCCGTAAAAACAGGTGTTGGATAAAACAAAACGAGCGGCAATTTGCTTTCAATAACTGTTAAACATCAATAGTTAACCAATAGTCAAGTGGATATTCATTTCCACTTCCACCTAAACCACAGAGAAGACCTCTCTTCTTAAGACCTCTGTGACCTAAACTTGCTCTTATCAGAATGAAAACTTCCATTATCAGCAAAACAACATCTTGACTCTTCAACTGTTTGTTTACATTTTCAGTTTTCCTCGAACGTTAGTTGAGTTTCGCTGCAGGAATCAAAAAGCATTCCCGAGTTTCATATTTCAATTTGATAAAAATCTCTTAAATAATATTTATCATGGCTTTCTATGAACAGTTAAAAATGTTATATGACCAAGGACTTTACAGCAATGTTTCGACTCTGGTAAGATGTAATTTTATTCATTGTTTATGCCCCTTTTTACTCATAACTCAAAAAAGATAGGAATGGGGTAGAATTTTTTGGTAAAATAAAATTTGTGAGGAAGTTTTTAACCAATTCATTAAGAGTATGGGACTAGCCGTG
>BGPR01006399.1:1136-11405 GCA_013235015.1 Araneus ventricosus | reverse complement strand
TGTCACACTCAACTATCCGGACTTTTCAGGCATCTGGAAATCGACGTTTCCCGAGCATGCCGGTTAGTTAAGCTTTTACTGTACTAAAATTGATGTTTTGCTGATGCTGCCGATAAAAAGAGACCAATAAAAGTTTTAATTTATTCCCAACAACAAAAAAAAATGTTGCAAAAAAATATGAAATTTTCAACATCTATGGTACCTACAAGTTTGAAAAAACATGATTAAGTTTTTAAAACCTTTTAAAGCAATGGGAAGTGATTTAAATCCTTAAAATTTGACAAGTCTAAAAACAAATAAAAATTAATTTTTTTTGTATACAAATAATACATTGTAAGCAAGCAGCATACATGTTTGTGCTTTTTTTAAAAATAAATTTCTTTGATAGTTTAATTTTTTTTAGTCTTCTTTTATTATAAATAATTAACTAGGCATATTTGTTTTTAATAAGAAATTGATACAAAATATGTAATATGTATTTCTATATGTCAAACATTTTTTATAGGAACCTTCAAGTTTGATATGCTGAGATTCGATTATGTATTTTTTGTGATTATATTTAAGTTAATTTTGTATTAATAATATATTCCTATTTTCTTTTTTTATACTAGGCCAATATGATTTTGACTGTCAGTGAGAGCACTCCAGATCTCTTGACTTTCTCTACCAAATATCAGACGTATGTGTATTATGCAGATTCACTTCTTAATTTGAAAGAATTCAAGAAAGCAGAAGTAAGCAGTTTGTTTTTAAATGCTTTTATTTAACTTGACTTGTTTCATTGTTTGTAAAGATGGGATTTTGTAACTGATTTTTCACTCACTTCCTGGTTTTCTAGAGTTATCAAATTTTGTACACAGTATTTGATGACAATACTTTTTTATATTTTCTGAACTTAATTCTCATTTAAACAATTAATTTAATTAAAGTTTGATTCCATATCATAGGTGCCATCTAGATGTGAATTTCAGAAAAAAAATTGATTAAAAAATTCCATAATATTTATAATAATTTGAATAAAAAATTCTAATTTGTAATCCTCTTAATAAAAGTATGTTTTTCAAGACTGTTTTTATTTAAATTCATTAAAGAATTGAATCCTTATAAAGTTATATGAATCATGATTGATAAAATAATGGATTGATATTTACTTCTTAGGCTATGTACAAAAAAGCACTGCAGCTGAAGAAATCATTAGCTAAAACTAAAGGAAAAACACAACCTTTTCTGATGGGTGTAAGTAGAGCTCTGTTTTTGTATGCTTAATACTTTCAAATTTTATGTAATGTCTTTGTTATTATTGTAATACATTTCATTTCTTTGTATGAAAGTGTTGAGCCTTATTTTCATTACAGGAGGTTACATCTGAAGTTGATGTTAAATATAAGGCTCACTTGTGTTTAGTCAATTTGAAGCAACATTCCCAAGCTGCTGCTCTTGTAAGTAACTTCACTATAGTAATCATATGTGCTTGTTATCCATATTATTAAAAACATTGATCATTATGTGTTACTAGCAGTCCCCTCACGTCGTTGTCTGTGACATCCTGAATTTCAACAAAATTTTTTTAAAAGCTTATAATTTTCAGGTTTAAACTTGGAAGCCACATTGTGTAAATAGCTCCTTCAGGTCATATTTAATTTTTTTTTCAGTTTCAGCGAAAGTACATGCAGGATGAACATGTCTTCTGAAACTAAAGATATCGGCCTTTACATCAACTATCAAAAAGTTTAAAAGCAAACAAATTAAAACCATGATCTGTCGGCGAGACGACACACAGTGCGATCATACTATAAAATCTTGCTGAAAGCAAAGGGATTACGACATTGCTTGGTTTCAACGAAATGCATGCTGGGAATAGAACACCGTGGCCTTGGTTATGAAGAATCAAGGAGGGAAAAAATGGAGCGAAAATATTTTAACACTTCAGAAAAAAATTAATTAATAGTCAACCATAAAAGATATTTTAACCATTCTTGTTGTAAATCAGGGGGAATATTCCATTCATTACCTCAAAAAAAATGAAAAAGATAACATTATTAGAATGGGGGATGCAGTAAATTTAAATACAAAAACAAAATTTTGTCTGCAAAACTATTTTTTAAAAATTTCTCAAAATTCAGAAAATTATGTTTGAAGCCAAAATAAATTTCATTCGAAAGAAAATTGTTTGTTCTATCCAATGGTGCATTGATTGTTTTTCAACTATCATTAGAAAAGATGCTATAGCCGTAAACATGCCGAAAATGACCCAAAACATTAAATAAAAAATTTTATAAGTATAGATTTGTCTGATATCCATTTAATTTATAGTGTAACAGATTGTTTTCAGGCTTCAATCTTATCTTTTAATTACTGGACTAAGACGGCTTTACCAGTGTTTCTTTATGTATTTTAATGGGGTTAATTCGGTTAAATGGTTAATTCGGGCCACAGACTGCATGTAACGTGAATAATTGTGATTGTTTATATTTCAGCTTGAAAGTTCAGTTCTTCAAATTGCTTCTACTTTAAAATGACTTCATTTTGTTAATAACTAAATAAACCTATTTTTGATATAAAAATTGGCTGTTTCTGAGTCTGACGTTACAATAGAAATATTAAATGAATTAGGTTTATTCTATGCTTCTAGAATTTCTCTTTAAAAAAATCTTGCTAAATGAAACTCTCAGTAAGTTATAATTTAATCAGTTTATGAAATAGCTGTCTTTATTTGGCAAACCATTTTAAGATTTAGAGATTTTCTTTGATTTCATCTCTGAAATGATAGATTATTTTTAATCATTATTTAGATGCAATATCTGCAAATGTAGGTCCAAACACTCTTCCAACAAAGAATAATGCTATTCATATGCAACAACGTACCTCTATGTGAGTGTGGTAAATCCTTCATTAACAAAAATTGTTAAATACTCAATTGTTTATTGCATGGTTTTTGTCTTTTTGGTAAATTGCTTGAACTAATATAAGTAGTTAATTTGCTTTCATTTACAGTCGGACTTCTATTTAACGAACCTCTATTTTGAGAATTTCTCCATTTTGCGAACTTTTTCTTGGAACCAAGAACATTTTGCGAATTTCTTCGTAAAATAACCTCCAAATAGCGAAGTGCATTCTTTATTTAACGAACTTTTTCTTGTGATCCAATATTTTTTTCTCCCTATTTCTCAAAATACTTCTAAACATTTCAAACTTATTCTTTCTTTTAACACATTTTATGGTGATCAATGACCTTGAAGCTGGAAAATGTCAAAGCGAAAGTGCTTGAGCATCAAAGAAAAAAATTTAATTCTTCATGAGGTGGATAAAGGCATGAAAAAAAAAAAAGGACATTGCTTTAAAATTTGGTATTCCTCCAAACAGCTTATCAACCATAATAAAAAAATCACGATAAGATACAAAATTATGATTCGTCGAATTCTTGTTCAAAACGTTTAAAATCGTGTGTCTATGAAGATGTGGATGAGGCAGTTTTGAAGTGGAGAGTGTGAAAAATAAAAACAATACAGCAATGAATTGCGATGAAGACGAGGATGATGAAGATGGAAATGATCATGATTCAGAAATCAACAAACCTTCGTATGATGAAATTCTAAAATTCATTTATTTTAATATAAAATTATTTTTTAAATTGAAAATACAGTGTATTCCCAGACAATGTTTTGTTTTATTCTTGTTTTCCTTGTAGATTTCTTTTTGATGGGTAAAATATATAAAACAAATAGATATTAATTTACAAAATAAAGGTGTGATTAATTACTTTTTTTAATAATATTTAGTGTTTATGAATTTAAAATTTGTTTTGTGTAGTTTAAAGTTTTTTTCGGGATTTAGCGACTTCTTTAAATAGAGGTCCGACTGTATTTGAATATATTTTGAGTGTAGAAACCATAAATATAAATCCCCACTCTGCCTAAGCATCTGGATGTACTGAATGACTGGCTCACTGCAGGTCTGTTACAAAATAGCCTTCATCAGCTCATGCCCTTCCCTTGGAAGATATGTCTCATCATCAGATATGGGACTAACATAGCCACAAACCATTATTGTGCCCCTAGGGGAAGCAAGAACTGGCATACTGATTCAAGCCACTTCTCATCTACATACTCATGGCACCTTCTGGAAGACTTTGATTGTAGTAAATCCTGCACCATTAACAAAAGTTATTATACCCAATTATTTATTTCAGGGTGTAAAAAAATTTAAATCTGATTTTAAAAATTTAAATCGGACTTTTTCGACTAAAAATCAGATTTTAAAAAAAATCAGTTTTTTAAATAAGTTTAACTACTCTATATAGAGAGAGCTGTTAAATACCTAGTTGTTGATAGTATAAATCTGCAAGTAAGATATTTCTTTGTTAGGCATGCAAATAATGAAATAAAATAACTATTCTAAAGTATTTTGTCCCAAGTGGATGACTTTGGGAGCATAGCAGAATTGAATTGACAGATCCTATAATGACTTATTTTACAAATTTTAAAACAAAGATTTTAGAATTAAGAAATAAAGCTTTACAGAAATGTTAAACACACGCAATAACAATAATATTATTTATTTAGAGATTTGAACAGAAATGCTAGTTTGGCATTTTCTACCACTAATTGATTTCTTAATTTACTGTGTACCAAACCAAAGGTTGAAAACATTCTTTCAGCCTTTGCAGATGTGGCCTTTGCGTTCTTATACTGAAAGGCTCCCTTTACTGTATTTTTTATTACTTATAAGATTTTTATTAATAAATCTGTGACGATCAGATCTGAGATATTGTTGGCAAGCTGAAAACCCATCTTAGACGGCACAAATCTTCTAGTAGATAAGAATAGTCAAGTGAGGATACACCCTAGGGACAAAAATAAAGAAGAAGGTTGTACTGACTAAGAAAAAGGCAGCACTAGTTAGATTTAGATTTTCAGGAGGATTTCTAGAGTTGAAAAAAAAAATGATTTAAATCAAAGATTTTTTTAAAAAGGTCAGTTCATTTAAATCATTTACACCCTGTTTTATTGTATAGTGTTTTTTCTTCTTGTTAAAATTCTAGCTTCATCATTTTTAGTAATTAAACTTGTTAATCATGTAATATGAGACTTAAAACTTACTTATATAAACTGTAATTTCTTATTTTTATTTGCAGTTAGATACTATTCCCGCCAAACAAAGGACTTCATGTGTAAATATGGCTTTAGCAAAACTTAATCACCAAAATGGAAATGAGAGAGTTGCAATCACAAGTTATAAAGAAGTTTTAAGGTATTTTAATTCTTTATGCTTTATTGTATGGTAAATCACTGTTCATTTGTTTCTCATTTTTACATCGTTTCATCACAGTCCCGATTCATTAATAACCATTGTAATGATAAAGTACTTTGTTTATACAGTGCAAAGTTTTGGTTGTACATTGTTCCCCTCTTTCTGAAATTCATGCCTTCATTATTATTTCTCCATTCCTATTGAGGGGAAACTTTTCCTTGAAAGCAGGGGGAATAACATACTTTTCGCCATGGTTCCATCCGTATTTGTCTGTTTTAGACTTCTAAAAGGGGTTGAATATAAAATTTACACACTTCAGCCATAGTGCCACAGCTTTCTTCCATGTTGTTAATTTTAGAATTAACAAAATTAGCCCCTTGCTGACTGAGTCTGTTTTGATATTACTCCTAAAGTTTTCTGGCTTGCCTAAGCCTATCTTTTAATTGATCTGTTTTGTATAATTTCATCCGAAGTTTCTTTGCTCCTTGTTCTTACCTTTGTATAGTGTAAGAAATATGTCGCAAACCCATTTTTTTGCAACAAAAAGTTGCAGTACACTATAACAAATATAGAAATAGACTATCAGTTTTGTTTTTTAAACCCACTGATCATTGCCATTGACAAAGTAGAAATTAACCTCTTTTTTGACATCTCTTACATTTCATTTCGATTATTCTTTGAGATTTTTGCTTGCCATATATCACTTACAGTAACATTTTATCTTTTGTTTTGTAAACAAGCTGATCGTTGCCATTGGCGAAAGAGAAAGTAACCTCTTTTTTCACCACGTACCTTGGCATTTTATATATAGAGATTTAGAAATATTAATTTGTGCCTTATTTTGTTCTTGTTTCCAATATTTTATAATATGTGTCTTTTAGGGAATGCCCATTTGCTGTGGATGCTGCTTTAGGTTTGCTAACATTAGGTGCAAAGGCAGCCGAGGTTGCTTCTCTCATGCTGAATAATTCCTTAAATGCTGCAAATATTGATTGGTATTGTTTATCTTATATGTATTTAAATAGTAATAGAATTTATTGATTGTTTGCAGTATTCTTAAAATGTTGTTTTTTGAAATTGTTTATTGTAAACTATTAATTTCATTTGTTAAGAATTGAAGCAAGATTTTCTTATTGCAGTTGTAATCAATTATTGAAGCATCTGATTAATATTGTTTATTCTAGGGATGTAACGAATATTCAGCATTTATTCAGTATTCAGCCTATTCCTACCCTTTTACCGAATATTCCTTGCTGAATATATTTTTTTAATGCACTTTTAAATAGACATTTAACAAAGAACATTGCAGACTTACAATTCAGTATATTTACTCATATTACCAAAAATTGTAAATAAATCATATATAAATAAAATACATAAATGATAAAAAAAATCGATTTTATTTCTTAAATTTGTATTCAGCCTGAAATTTGGCCGAATATCCGTTTCATCCCTAGTTTATTCTACGTATAAAATTTGAAATAAATAATTATGTTGGTTACTTCTCTGTTACTTGGAGTTCTTTTCCCAGAATTAAATTTTTGTGGTACTTTATGCATTGTTCTATACTAAAGTATTATTCAAGTTATATGCTATAACATATACAAAATTGCCAAGTTTAATAAATACAGTGGAAAATCGATTACATGACCTACTGTTGACTAATAACAATTGAGATTTGTAAAAATTAGGATGATATAGAAATATATAGGTAAAAATCAAGGACAGTTTAGTAAAGATTGAGTGATGATTTTAGATATAAAACATATATACACCTCAATCTCTTCTGAAAGGTTTTCATACTACATTTTGAATTCATGATGAATAAAATATTGAAAAAAATGTAAAAACACATTAAGCTTTTCAAACTAAAATAATTGAGTATATTGTTAGAGGAGATAAAGGAAATAGAGATTTTTATAAAAATCATTCATTTTTTAAGATAGTTAATTTAAAAAATCAGTTCCTGCTTATTTAAATAAAATATTGTTTTGTATTTCAAAAGATGACTGAAACTCAAATTAATACAATAAATCTTGGTTAGCATGACGCCATAAATAATTGGTATATGGGCTAGTTACATTTCAACTGTTGCTTTTAAATTAATTTTTTTTTCATATAAAAACCTTTGTATGGCAAGTTAAGCTATATAAAACAAAATTCAAATTTTAAGTTTATATGATTATGTGATTGCATTTTTTTATAATAGGTTATCATTGTGGATAAAGGGGCATTCTCATTTGCATGCCAAAGAACTTTCGTTAGCCATATCTGCATTTAAGCAAATAGATATGAAGGTATGATTATATTCAGTACTATTCCACATTCCTATTGGAATTCCCATTTATGTATATTCAGCATTTCATTATTGTGACAAAGAAAAGGCAGCAATTACTTAGGACAACCCTAAGTAATGCAGGGTTCGTACTCCTCCTGAAATTCCTGAAAAACTCCTGAATTTTACTTTTTTTTTCTAAGGGCCTTGAAAACTCCTGAAAATTGTATTTTTTATCCTGATATTTCTTTTTGTCTCCTAAAAAATTACTATCGAAGAGCAAAAGAAAAAATTACGATAAAACATAAAAATATGACGTTTCCGTTTTCCCTTATTGATAGAAAGTCGCTGGAATTTGGAATGGGGAACTTCAGCATTTTTTTTTATTATTTTTTTTTAAATCTACTTAAAATGCTTCGAAACGAACAATAAAATTTTAAAAATCTAGATCTTTTTTTTTTTTTTTTAAATTTGCAATCAAAGTCCACCTCTCAGAAAACGCGGGAAAAACGATCCATTTTGACGCGAAACAGGTCTGACGTCATAGTTGCATGACAGGGGATACACACGCTTCCTTCCAGTTCGCTCTCTATAGAGATTCTCTTTTTTCTTATATTTTCCGACTATTGCATCAGATAAAATAATGTCGGCAAGATACAAGTATTGTATTGATCCTAAATGTAGTAATACAACTGTAATGGCACCCGATAAATTATTTATCAATGTGCAAAAAATTATGTTATTCGCAAAAAGTGGTGTAAATCGATGAAGAGAGATCCGAAGCTTAATCTGGAATTATCAGCAAGCAGCATTCGTCATGTCTCTGGAGATCATTTTGATGGGAGTTATTAATCTATACTATATCTATTAAAATTGTATATCATGAAGCACAGTAAATTCAGAATTCAATATCTTTTTTTGTTTTTAAAAGAAGTATAAGGTGAGGTTAGCAGCCAAAAAAAAGAGAGATTTAAAGCATATAGTTAAATTTAATTAGTTTTTTCCCATTTGATTACATGGAATTTATCTTTTTACCCTCAAAGGGTAGAAATATAGAAGATCCCACCTTATTTAAGATTCTTTTTTTTAAAACTTGCTCTTGTTAATTTATTGCATAATTTTTTTCAATGGATATTCTAATGTTTCTTATATTTTTTAAAAAAATTACATTACTATTGAAAATTAATAAGAATATCTTAAAAATTAGTTTAAATTCACACTTTTTTGATAATGAAATTCGTTTTCATTCTTAGCTCAACAAAATAATTCGCAGAATTAATTTTTGATGCAAAATAAATCCTTTATATTCAATGAATGTATTAAAATCAAAATTTGTCTTTTAAAAAGTTAGTTAAAGAAGTATAAGGTGAGGTTAGCAGGAAAAAGGAAATAGATATTTTAAAGCAAATAGTTAAATTTAATTTGTTTTTTCCCTCTGTTATCCCCCTTTTTTATTAAATGGAATTTACATTTTAAGAAACCATTTTCCCCATAACAATATCAGGAAGTACTGTGAAAAAGAGCCTTGAATTTTATATTTGTTCTGTTTTTGATATAAGTATAACATGAGGTTAAACGCATAAGTACCTGAATGAGCTCGTATTGAAAGATTACGTGGTAGCCACGTGTAGTTTTAAGGTTCTATTGTTGATTAAGGTTTATAAATAGATTTAATATTGTTTCTATTTTGGCACCGATTTTAAAATAAAATTATTTTATACTTTTCAAACCACAGTTTTGTTTAATTTTTTAAAGTTTATTTTTTCACATGAAAAGTTAAGCACGGACACATACATGAAAATGTAGCTGGCCTTTAGCAGTTTCCTGCTTTTTTTTTATTTATGCTGATTCATCCACACGGGGATAGTGATGATTTAATAGCATTACCAGAATTGATTTATTTCTTCATTTTCAGTGGATTTTTTTTTATGGGAGTTTAAAGATTTCCTTTCTTTTTTTTTAATTCCGAATTCGGTTAACGTTAAAAAGAAGTTAAGCTAGAATAAATTTTGTTTCATCGGTTCTGTTTTTCATGCTTTTTTTTTTATTTTTTAAGCACTTTTTCTGTCTACAAATTAGTATACACACCATGGGATACTGTTTGGATTCTGAGTATGAGAGGGGTTTTTTTTTAGCTAAATTCAGAATTTTATTTTATTTTTTGTTTTATGTTGTTTCATTGAGGAGGATTAAAAGACAAAAAAAGGAGAAATTTTACCGTTTATTCCTCATATCTCCGCCATCATAAAATCGGAATTTTTCTTCAAATACATTGCCATCATTGTAGAATCAATCCTTGGCAAATTATCCAATTTAAATTGTACAAAACCAATATCCATTGTGAAATTGAACGTTGAATAGTAGAAAAGCCAAAAACTTCACTTTTAAAATGTTAGTTGGTACAAACGCTTTGATTCAAAGCAGGGCTCTAAAATAGCGAAAGAGAAGTATGCGAAGGAAGGCAACTTTGACGTCAAAATCTACTCGGCCAATGAGAGTGCGTTTCGGATTGCATCATGATTCCTGCTATATCAGTGCATCTTTCGCTCTCAATATTTAAATAAATAAATTTGTATGTAAAATTTCACTTGCATATTTGAAATTAGAATGATTTTTTCTACAAATACGGATGGCTTTCACGTGTTTTCAAAAAATGCTGAAGTTCCCCATTCTTACTTCTGACCTTACTTAGCGCCGAAAGAGTCTACCGCGCATGTTCCGAGTCACCGCAATCGGGAAAGATG
>BGPR01006398.1:69470-79745 GCA_013235015.1 Araneus ventricosus | reverse complement strand
CATCTTTCCCGATTGCGGTGACTCGGAACATGCGCGGTAGACTCTTTCGGCGCTAAGTAAGGTCAGAAGTAAGAATGGGGAACTTCAGCATTTTTTGAAAACACGTGAAAGCCATCCGTATTTGTAGAAAAAATCATTCTAATTTCAAATATGCAAGTGAAATTTTACATACAAATTTATTTATTTAAATATTGAGAGCGAAAGATGCACTGATATAGCAGGAATCATGATGCAATCCGAAACGCACTCTCATTGGCCGAGTAGATTTTGACGTCAAAGTTGCCTTCCTTCGCATACTTCTCTTTCGCTATTTTAGAGCCCTGCTTTGAATCAAAGCGTTTGTACCAACTAACATTTTAAAAGTGAAGTTTTTGGCTTTTCTACTATTCAACGTTCAATTTCACAATGGATATTGGTTTTGTACAATTTAAATTGGATAATTTGCCAAGGATTGATTCTACAATGATGGCAATGTATTTGAAGAAAAATTCCGATTTTATGATGGCGGAGATATGAGGAATAAACGGTAAAATTTCTCCTTTTTTTGTCTTTTAATCCTCCTCAATGAAACAACATAAAACAAAAAATAAAATAAAATTCTGAATTTAGCTAAAAAAAAACCCCTCTCATACTCAGAATCCAAACAGTATCCCATGGTGTGTATACTAATTTGTAGACAGAAAAAGTGCTTAAAAAATAAAAAAAAAAGCATGAAAAACAGAACCGATGAAACAAAATTTATTCTAGCTTAACTTCTTTTTAACGTTAACCGAATTCGGAATTAAAAAAAAAGAAAGGAAATCTTTAAACTCCCATAAAAAAAAATCCACTGAAAATGAAGAAATAAATCAATTCTGGTAATGCTATTAAATCATCACTATCCCCGTGTGGATGAATCAGCATAAATAAAAAAAAAGCAGGAAACTGCTAAAGGCCAGCTACATTTTCATGTATGTGTCCGTGCTTAACTTTTCATGTGAAAAAATAAACTTTAAAAAATTAAACAAAACTGTGGTTTGAAAAGTATAAAATAATTTTATTTTAAAATCGGTGCCAAAATAGAAACAATATTAAATCTATTTATAAACCTTAATCAACAATAGAACCTTAAAACTACACGTGGCTACCACGTAATCTTTCAATACGAGCTCATTCAGGTACTTATGCGTTTAACCTCATGTTATACTTATATCAAAAACAGAACAAATATAAAATTCAAGGCTCTTTTTCACAGTACTTCCTGATATTGTTATGGGGAAAATGGTTTCTTAAAATGTAAATTCCATTTAATAAAAAAGGGGGATAACAGAGGGAAAAAACAAATTAAATTTAACTATTTGCTTTAAAATATCTATTTCCTTTTTCCTGCTAACCTCACCTTATACTTCTTTAACTAACTTTTTAAAAGACAAATTTTGATTTTAATACATTCATTGAATATAAAGGATTTATTTTGCATCAAAAATTAATTCTGCGAATTATTTTGTTGAGCTAAGAATGAAAACGAATTTCATTATCAAAAAAGTGTGAATTTAAACTAATTTTTAAGATATTCTTATTAATTTTCAATAGTAATGTAATTTTTTTAAAAAATATAAGAAACATTAGAATATCCATTGAAAAAAATTATGCAATAAATTAACAAGAGCAAGTTTTAAAAAAAAGAATCTTAAATAAGGTGGGATCTTCTATATTTCTACCCTTTGAGGGTAAAAAGATAAATTCCATGTAATCAAATGGGAAAAAACTAATTAAATTTAACTATATGCTTTAAATCTCTCTTTTTTTTGGCTGCTAACCTCACCTTATACTTCTTTTAAAAACAAAAAAAGATATTGAATTCTGAATTTACTGTGCTTCATGATATACAATTTTAATAGATATAGTATAGATTAATAACTCCCATCAAAATGATCTCCAGAGACATGACGAATGCTGCTTGCTGATAATTCCAGATTAAGCTTCGGATCTCTCTTCATCGATTTACACCACTTTTTGCGAATAACATAATTTTTTGCACATTGATAAATAATTTATCGGGTGCCATTACAGTTGTATTACTACATTTAGGATCAATACAATACTTGTATCTTGCCGACATTATTTTATCTGATGCAATAGTCGGAAAATATAAGAAAAAAGAGAATCTCTATAGAGAGCGAACTGGAAGGAAGCGTGTGTATCCCCTGTCATGCAACTATGACGTCAGACCTGTTTCGCGTCAAAATGGATCGTTTTTCCCGCGTTTTCTGAGAGGTGGACTTTGATTGCAAATTTAAAAAAAAAAAAAAAAGATCTAGATTTTTAAAATTTTATTGTTCGTTTCGAAGCATTTTAAGTAGATTTAAAAAAAAATAATAAAAAAAAATGCTGAAGTTCCCCATTCCAAATTCCAGCGACTTTCTATCAATAAGGGAAAACGGAAACGTCATATTTTTATGTTTTATCGTAATTTTTTCTTTTGCTCTTCGATAGTAATTTTTTAGGAGACAAAAAGAAATATCAGGATAAAAAATACAATTTTCAGGAGTTTTCAAGGCCCTTAGAAAAAAAAAGTAAAATTCAGGAGTTTTTCAGGAATTTCAGGAGGAGTACGAACCCTGCATTACTTAGGGTTGTCCTAAGTAATTGCTGCCTTTTCTTTGTCACAATAATGAAATGCTGAATATACATAAATGGGAATTCCAATAGGAATGTGGAATAGTACTGAATATAATCATACCTTCATATCTATTTGCTTAAATGCAGATATGGCTAACGAAAGTTCTTTGGCATGCAAATGAGAATGCCCCTTTATCCACAATGATAACCTATTATAAAAAAATGCAATCACATAATCATATAAACTTAAAATTTGAATTTTGTTTTATATAGCTTAACTTGCCATACAAAGGTTTTTATATGAAAAAAAAATTAATTTAAAAGCAACAGTTGAAATGTAACTAGCCCATATACCAATTATTTATGGCGTCATGCTAACCAAGATTTATTGTATTAATTTGAGTTTCAGTCATCTTTTGAAATACAAAACAATATTTTATTTAAATAAGCAGGAACTGATTTTTTAAATTAACTATCTTAAAAAATGAATGATTTTTATAAAAATCTCTATTTCCTTTATCTCCTCTAACAATATACTCAATTATTTTAGTTTGAAAAGCTTAATGTGTTTTTACATTTTTTTCAATATTTTATTCATCATGAATTCAAAATGTAGTATGAAAACCTTTCAGAAGAGATTGAGGTGTATATATGTTTTATATCTAAAATCATCACTCAATCTTTACTAAACTGTCCTTGATTTTTACCTATATATTTCTATATCATCCTAATTTTTACAAATCTCAATTGTTATTAGTCAACAGTAGGTCATGTAATCGATTTTCCACTGTATTTATTAAACTTGGCAATTTTGTATATGTTATAGCATATAACTTGAATAATACTTTAGTATAGAACAATGCATAAAGTACCACAAAAATTTAATTCTGGGAAAAGAACTCCAAGTAACAGAGAAGTAACCAACATAATTATTTATTTCAAATTTTATACGTAGAATAAACTAGGGATGAAACGGATATTCGGCCAAATTTCAGGCTGAATACAAATTTAAGAAATAAAATCGATTTTTTTTATCATTTATGTATTTTATTTATATATGATTTATTTACAATTTTTGGTAATATGAGTAAATATACTGAATTGTAAGTCTGCAATGTTCTTTGTTAAATGTCTATTTAAAAGTGCATTAAAAAAATATATTCAGCAAGGAATATTCGGTAAAAGGGTAGGAATAGGCTGAATACTGAATAAATGCTGAATATTCGTTACATCCCTAGAATAAACAATATTAATCAGATGCTTCAATAATTGATTACAACTGCAATAAGAAAATCTTGCTTCAATTCTTAACAAATGAAATTAATAGTTTACAATAAACAATTTCAAAAAACAACATTTTAAGAATACTGCAAACAATCAATAAATTCTATTACTATTTAAATACATATAAGATAAACAATACCAATCAATATTTGCAGCATTTAAGGAATTATTCAGCATGAGAGAAGCAACCTCGGCTGCCTTTGCACCTAATGTTAGCAAACCTAAAGCAGCATCCACAGCAAATGGGCATTCCCTAAAAGACACATATTATAAAATATTGGAAACAAGAACAAAATAAGGCACAAATTAATATTTCTAAATCTCTATATATAAAATGCCAAGGTACGTGGTGAAAAAAGAGGTTACTTTCTCTTTCGCCAATGGCAACGATCAGCTTGTTTACAAAACAAAAGATAAAATGTTACTGTAAGTGATATATGGCAAGCAAAAATCTCAAAGAATAATCGAAATGAAATGTAAGAGATGTCAAAAAAGAGGTTAATTTCTACTTTGTCAATGGCAATGATCAGTGGGTTTAAAAAACAAAACTGATAGTCTATTTCTATATTTGTTATAGTGTACTGCAACTTTTTGTTGCAAAAAAATGGGTTTGCGACATATTTCTTACACTATACAAAGGTAAGAACAAGGAGCAAAGAAACTTCGGATGAAATTATACAAAACAGATCAATTAAAAGATAGGCTTAGGCAAGCCAGAAAACTTTAGGAGTAATATCAAAACAGACTCAGTCAGCAAGGGGCTAATTTTGTTAATTCTAAAATTAACAACATGGAAGAAAGCTGTGGCACTATGGCTGAAGTGTGTAAATTTTATATTCAACCCCTTTTAGAAGTCTAAAACAGACAAATACGGATGGAACCATGGCGAAAAGTATGTTATTCCCCCTGCTTTCAAGGAAAAGTTTCCCCTCAATAGGAATGGAGAAATAATAATGAAGGCATGAATTTCAGAAAGAGGGGAACAATGTACAACCAAAACTTTGCACTGTATAAACAAAGTACTTTATCATTACAATGGTTATTAATGAATCGGGACTGTGATGAAACGATGTAAAAATGAGAAACAAATGAACAGTGATTTACCATACAATAAAGCATAAAGAATTAAAATACCTTAAAACTTCTTTATAACTTGTGATTGCAACTCTCTCATTTCCATTTTGGTGATTAAGTTTTGCTAAAGCCATATTTACACATGAAGTCCTTTGTTTGGCGGGAATAGTATCTAACTGCAAATAAAAATAAGAAATTACAGTTTATATAAGTAAGTTTTAAGTCTCATATTACATGATTAACAAGTTTAATTACTAAAAATGATGAAGCTAGAATTTTAACAAGAAGAAAAAACACTATACAATAAAACAGGGTGTAAATGATTTAAATGAACTGACCTTTTTAAAAAAATCTTTGATTTAAATCATTTTTTTTTTCAACTCTAGAAATCCTCCTGAAAATCTAAATCTAACTAGTGCTGCCTTTTTCTTAGTCAGTACAACCTTCTTCTTTATTTTTGTCCCTAGGGTGTATCCTCACTTGACTATTCTTATCTACTAGAAGATTTGTGCCGTCTAAGATGGGTTTTCAGCTTGCCAACAATATCTCAGATCTGATCGTCACAGATTTATTAATAAAAATCTTATAAGTAATAAAAAATACAGTAAAGGGAGCCTTTCAGTATAAGAACGCAAAGGCCACATCTGCAAAGGCTGAAAGAATGTTTTCAACCTTTGGTTTGGTACACAGTAAATTAAGAAATCAATTAGTGGTAGAAAATGCCAAACTAGCATTTCTGTTCAAATCTCTAAATAAATAATATTATTGTTATTGCGTGTGTTTAACATTTCTGTAAAGCTTTATTTCTTAATTCTAAAATCTTTGTTTTAAAATTTGTAAAATAAGTCATTATAGGATCTGTCAATTCAATTCTGCTATGCTCCCAAAGTCATCCACTTGGGACAAAATACTTTAGAATAGTTATTTTATTTCATTATTTGCATGCCTAACAAAGAAATATCTTACTTGCAGATTTATACTATCAACAACTAGGTATTTAACAGCTCTCTCTATATAGAGTAGTTAAACTTATTTAAAAAACTGATTTTTTTTAAAATCTGATTTTTAGTCGAAAAAGTCCGATTTAAATTTTTAAAATCAGATTTAAATTTTTTTACACCCTGAAATAAATAATTGGGTATAATAACTTTTGTTAATGGTGCAGGATTTACTACAATCAAAGTCTTCCAGAAGGTGCCATGAGTATGTAGATGAGAAGTGGCTTGAATCAGTATGCCAGTTCTTGCTTCCCCTAGGGGCACAATAATGGTTTGTGGCTATGTTAGTCCCATATCTGATGATGAGACATATCTTCCAAGGGAAGGGCATGAGCTGATGAAGGCTATTTTGTAACAGACCTGCAGTGAGCCAGTCATTCAGTACATCCAGATGCTTAGGCAGAGTGGGGATTTATATTTATGGTTTCTACACTCAAAATATATTCAAATACAGTCGGACCTCTATTTAAAGAAGTCGCTAAATCCCGAAAAAAACTTTAAACTACACAAAACAAATTTTAAATTCATAAACACTAAATATTATTAAAAAAAGTAATTAATCACACCTTTATTTTGTAAATTAATATCTATTTGTTTTATATATTTTACCCATCAAAAAGAAATCTACAAGGAAAACAAGAATAAAACAAAACATTGTCTGGGAATACACTGTATTTTCAATTTAAAAAATAATTTTATATTAAAATAAATGAATTTTAGAATTTCATCATACGAAGGTTTGTTGATTTCTGAATCATGATCATTTCCATCTTCATCATCCTCGTCTTCATCGCAATTCATTGCTGTATTGTTTTTATTTTTCACACTCTCCACTTCAAAACTGCCTCATCCACATCTTCATAGACACACGATTTTAAACGTTTTGAACAAGAATTCGACGAATCATAATTTTGTATCTTATCGTGATTTTTTTATTATGGTTGATAAGCTGTTTGGAGGAATACCAAATTTTAAAGCAATGTCCTTTTTTTTTTTTCATGCCTTTATCCACCTCATGAAGAATTAAATTTTTTTCTTTGATGCTCAAGCACTTTCGCTTTGACATTTTCCAGCTTCAAGGTCATTGATCACCATAAAATGTGTTAAAAGAAAGAATAAGTTTGAAATGTTTAGAAGTATTTTGAGAAATAGGGAGAAAAAAATATTGGATCACAAGAAAAAGTTCGTTAAATAAAGAATGCACTTCGCTATTTGGAGGTTATTTTACGAAGAAATTCGCAAAATGTTCTTGGTTCCAAGAAAAAGTTCGCAAAATGGAGAAATTCTCAAAATAGAGGTTCGTTAAATAGAAGTCCGACTGTAAATGAAAGCAAATTAACTACTTATATTAGTTCAAGCAATTTACCAAAAAGACAAAAACCATGCAATAAACAATTGAGTATTTAACAATTTTTGTTAATGAAGGATTTACCACACTCACATAGAGGTACGTTGTTGCATATGAATAGCATTATTCTTTGTTGGAAGAGTGTTTGGACCTACATTTGCAGATATTGCATCTAAATAATGATTAAAAATAATCTATCATTTCAGAGATGAAATCAAAGAAAATCTCTAAATCTTAAAATGGTTTGCCAAATAAAGACAGCTATTTCATAAACTGATTAAATTATAACTTACTGAGAGTTTCATTTAGCAAGATTTTTTTAAAGAGAAATTCTAGAAGCATAGAATAAACCTAATTCATTTAATATTTCTATTGTAACGTCAGACTCAGAAACAGCCAATTTTTATATCAAAAATAGGTTTATTTAGTTATTAACAAAATGAAGTCATTTTAAAGTAGAAGCAATTTGAAGAACTGAACTTTCAAGCTGAAATATAAACAATCACAATTATTCACGTTACATGCAGTCTGTGGCCCGAATTAACCATTTAACCGAATTAACCCCATTAAAATACATAAAGAAACACTGGTAAAGCCGTCTTAGTCCAGTAATTAAAAGATAAGATTGAAGCCTGAAAACAATCTGTTACACTATAAATTAAATGGATATCAGACAAATCTATACTTATAAAATTTTTTATTTAATGTTTTGGGTCATTTTCGGCATGTTTACGGCTATAGCATCTTTTCTAATGATAGTTGAAAAACAATCAATGCACCATTGGATAGAACAAACAATTTTCTTTCGAATGAAATTTATTTTGGCTTCAAACATAATTTTCTGAATTTTGAGAAATTTTTAAAAAATAGTTTTGCAGACAAAATTTTGTTTTTGTATTTAAATTTACTGCATCCCCCATTCTAATAATGTTATCTTTTTCATTTTTTTTGAGGTAATGAATGGAATATTCCCCCTGATTTACAACAAGAATGGTTAAAATATCTTTTATGGTTGACTATTAATTAATTTTTTTCTGAAGTGTTAAAATATTTTCGCTCCATTTTTTCCCTCCTTGATTCTTCATAACCAAGGCCACGGTGTTCTATTCCCAGCATGCATTTCGTTGAAACCAAGCAATGTCGTAATCCCTTTGCTTTCAGCAAGATTTTATAGTATGATCGCACTGTGTGTCGTCTCGCCGACAGATCATGGTTTTAATTTGTTTGCTTTTAAACTTTTTGATAGTTGATGTAAAGGCCGATATCTTTAGTTTCAGAAGACATGTTCATCCTGCATGTACTTTCGCTGAAACTGAAAAAAAAATTAAATATGACCTGAAGGAGCTATTTACACAATGTGGCTTCCAAGTTTAAACCTGAAAATTATAAGCTTTTAAAAAAATTTTGTTGAAATTCAGGATGTCACAGACAACGACGTGAGGGGACTGCTAGTAACACATAATGATCAATGTTTTTAATAATATGGATAACAAGCACATATGATTACTATAGTGAAGTTACTTACAAGAGCAGCAGCTTGGGAATGTTGCTTCAAATTGACTAAACACAAGTGAGCCTTATATTTAACATCAACTTCAGATGTAACCTCCTGTAATGAAAATAAGGCTCAACACTTTCATACAAAGAAATGAAATGTATTACAATAATAACAAAGACATTACATAAAATTTGAAAGTATTAAGCATACAAAAACAGAGCTCTACTTACACCCATCAGAAAAGGTTGTGTTTTTCCTTTAGTTTTAGCTAATGATTTCTTCAGCTGCAGTGCTTTTTTGTACATAGCCTAAGAAGTAAATATCAATCCATTATTTTATCAATCATGATTCATATAACTTTATAAGGATTCAATTCTTTAATGAATTTAAATAAAAACAGTCTTGAAAAACATACTTTTATTAAGAGGATTACAAATTAGAATTTTTTATTCAAATTATTATAAATATTATGGAATTTTTTAATCAATTTTTTTTCTGAAATTCACATCTAGATGGCACCTATGATATGGAATCAAACTTTAATTAAATTAATTGTTTAAATGAGAATTAAGTTCAGAAAATATAAAAAAGTATTGTCATCAAATACTGTGTACAAAATTTGATAACTCTAGAAAACCAGGAAGTGAGTGAAAAATCAGTTACAAAATCCCATCTTTACAAACAATGAAACAAGTCAAGTTAAATAAAAGCATTTAAAAACAAACTGCTTACTTCTGCTTTCTTGAATTCTTTCAAATTAAGAAGTGAATCTGCATAATACACATACGTCTGATATTTGGTAGAGAAAGTCAAGAGATCTGGAGTGCTCTCACTGACAGTCAAAATCATATTGGCCTAGTATAAAAAAAGAAAATAGGAATATATTATTAATACAAAATTAACTTAAATATAATCACAAAAAATACATAATCGAATCTCAGCATATCAAACTTGAAGGTTCCTATAAAAAATGTTTGACATATAGAAATACATATTACATATTTTGTATCAATTTCTTATTAAAAACAAATATGCCTAGTTAATTATTTATAATAAAAGAAGACTAAAAAAAATTAAACTATCAAAGAAATTTATTTTTAAAAAAAGCACAAACATGTATGCTGCTTGCTTACAATGTATTATTTGTATACAAAAAAAATTAATTTTTATTTGTTTTTAGACTTGTCAAATTTTAAGGATTTAAATCACTTCCCATTGCTTTAAAAGGTTTTAAAAACTTAATCATGTTTTTTCAAACTTGTAGATACCATACATGTTGAAAATTTCATATTTTTTTGCAACATTTTTTTTTTTTGCTGTTGTTGGGAATAAATTAAAACTTTTATTGGTCTCTTTTTATCGGCAGCATCAGCAAAACATCAATTTTAGTACAGTAAAAGCTTAACTAACCGGCATGCTCGGGAAACGTCGATTTCCAGATGCCTGAAAAGTCCGGATAGTTGAGTGTGACA
>BGPR01006398.1:42693-62112 GCA_013235015.1 Araneus ventricosus | reverse complement strand
CACGGCTAGTCCCATACTCTTAATGAATTGGTTAAAAACTTCCTCACAAATTTTATTTTACCAAAAAATTCTACCCCATTCCTATCTTTTTTGAGTTATGAGTAAAAAGGGGCATAAACAATGAATAAAATTACATCTTACCAGAGTCGAAACATTGCTGTAAAGTCCTTGGTCATATAACATTTTTAACTGTTCATAGAAAGCCATGATAAATATTATTTAAGAGATTTTTATCAAATTGAAATATGAAACTCGGGAATGCTTTTTGATTCCTGCAGCGAAACTCAACTAACGTTCGAGGAAAACTGAAAATGTAAACAAACAGTTGAAGAGTCAAGATGTTGTTTTGCTGATAATGGAAGTTTTCATTCTGATAAGAGCAAGTTTAGGTCACAGAGGTCTTAAGAAGAGAGGTCTTCTCTGTGGTTTAGGTGGAAGTGGAAATGAATATCCACTTGACTATTGGTTAACTATTGATGTTTAACAGTTATTGAAAGCAAATTGCCGCTCGTTTTGTTTTATCCAACACCTGTTTTTACGGGTGTTCTCAAATTCTAACTCGAAATGAAATCCATCCGAATCAATCAATCAATCATAACATTTTATTTATTTGTAAATTTATTCATTCCGAGTAGATTGTTGCTTCAAATCCCATAACTCTTTAATTCAAATTCAATTCAACTTTTACTTTCTGTGTGTCATTCAAGCCCTCAAGTACTTTGATATTTTTTAGCCGCATTCTTTTGGCATCCAGCGTTTCGGTACCTTTGTTGCTCTACTTATGTTTTTTTTTTTCTTTCGCCGTCCAAGACCATCAAACTCGGATTGCAGAATATTATATATTTATTTTTTGGAAATACTCAATATTGATATTATTTAGTTGTTTTTATTAGGTGTTACAATAAATTAAATAAAAGCTTATGTATTTTTAGATAGTTAAATAAAAAAAATTAAAAAATAATCAGAGTTGTTAATAGAAATCCTAAAGTGTTTTCGTCATAGCTTTGAATTGTGACGTACACAAAGTTCAAATCGATTTACCAACATGTGCGTAACCATCTTGTGCGAGGACTGTAAGAGAAATAAGCATCATATACGATGCTGTTATAAATGTCTACCGTGACATTGGAGTATGCTTTACATTAGTTGCAATCAGTGCGGGTCCAAGACATATTACGGTAAATTCGTCTATTCTGTAGAATGGAAAAGAGATACAGCAAAGAAGGGGCGAGGATTAGTGGGAGAGACTGCCGAAAGTGTGTAATATAAGAAGAAAATGGAAATCTTTCCTGATTATGCACATTTTGCTGAAAACATCTCTTTAATTCAAATTCAATGTGTCTTTCTGCACATTCCGGAGTGGTCAGTGAGGCCGACTCTTACGTGTAGTTCTCAAATTTTTTTTACCCTCAACTAGAGACAAAGCGGCTTTATAGCAAGCATATGTCTCCAAACACTCCCCAACATATCTTTCTACTAAACCTAAACTTTCTGTGTTATGAATCTCTCTTGATTATTGATGTTATTTGCAGATTTTAAAGTAATTATTTTGTCTGTTTATTTATATATTTTTCATCACATATGAGGAAATAATTAAATTTTCTTCTAAATGAGTATTATTTTTAAAAATTACACATTCATCTTGTAAACAATTTTTCATTTTAAACATCGTTTCTTTCAATGTAATTGCTGTGCATTAAAAAAGTTTTTAAGAGAATAATTGCTGTGTAAATGAGGAAGAAAGGATCCTACGTGATTAATAACTTCATCTTCTGTGATCCTTTTATATTTCTGATGGCAAAGAAAGTCATTTGCTCTATCTAACTACTGAAAATTTCTAATTAGCACCTATAAAAACTGTAGATAATTTCCAATAAATTAGATTTGAAATGTCAAGCTATTAAAAAAATTCTTTTCATTGAATTTCCATTATTTATTGTGAAACTAGTTGAAGAGTACAAATATATACAGTGTAGAAACCTATATTAAAACAGATATAAAGCTCTTTATACTTAGGTAATAAGATTGTTAGTATTATTATTTAGTTTATAGTGAACTTTAAACACTTAATCACATTTTTTCATAGAATATTATTTAACCCTCTGACTGCCAATACGGCTTGTCATGCAAATTGCCAGACGAATGGCCCAGCTACCGAAATGTTGTATTCTTATTTCCTTCCCCTTTTTGAAGTGGGTTGGTAAATGGTGGGGAGCAATCTTATCTTTTCAACAATGGTCGTTTCCCCTCCCACTGTCACTCTTGATTGATGTCTCCAGTAAGTGTTCAAGGGCAGATGCTTAATTTACATTAAGCTTTCTGCTTGCTAACTGCTAAAATTCCTGGATATCGGAAAGTTTTCTTTCAGGGGTAAATTAATAAGATATTGTTTTATGATATTGATGAGTTTCAGAGTGTTTTTTAAAATTTATATTAATATAAAACAAAATATTGGAAAGTATGTAAACAAAATATGTGCTATTTTTATTTATTTTTTTTTGTTCCGAAAACAATGTTTGTAGCAAGTCTTTTTCTAACCAGTATTTGAAAAGTCTTAATTATGATTAATATTCAAAATTTTAAAAGTTGCATATCAAATAAAAAATGCATTGATTTTTTTTGGTAAACTGTGTTTGTAACAATATAAAGTATTTTTCAAAGCTAAATCTTTTTCCTACCAGTACTTTAAATAGTCTTAATTAAAAATACAATGAATTAAATATTCACATTTTAAAAAAATCCTAAAGGCCATTTGAAGGTTGACAGATATGTTTTCAGTGTACTGCTTAAGTCAGAAAATGTAATTTTTAAAAAAATGCAATTAAAATTTCCTGTTGATTAGAAAAACCAGGGTTTGATTGTCACATTCATTAAAATTCGTCATTTTCTTTTCTTCGTAGTACTTACATTTTGTGTTTAATAACAATTGTTTGCTTGCAAAAGGCATTTGGAAAGGACAAGTCTTGTCTTTGCTACTTTTAGCAGTATACCTACAATATTTATGAATAGTATCACCTAGAAAGAGACTATCACGTCGAAGTAAATATTCTCTGTCCTGTGTTCCCTCTTGTTCTGCTTTGTAATTTTAAATTCTGAAATTTTTGGCAAATTTTGTTTTATTAACTCTGGAAATAACTTTATTTTTCATGTACATAGATTTATCTTAATAAGTTTCCAACTTTGGAACTTTTTTATCTTTTAGATACTAATAAATAAATATGAGCAACTGCTCTATAACTAAATTTCTTAATAATTAAATAAATTAAAAATTATCTTGGGTTTTAATAAATATAATAGCTACATTGCTTGTTTACAGTTAATCTAGATAAGTAAACTCTTACATTTAAAAAAGAGGAGAACTCTTAAGTGATCAACTTTGACCCAGCAATTATTTTAAAATGGTACCTATATGCTCATTAAAATTTAAAATTGTGCTTTTGCATTGATTGATTGATTGAAATGTGAAGAGATGGGATTTTTAGCAACAAAGGCCGTTATCCCCTAATGCCAAAACGATGCACTCAATAAATTATGCTTTTGCATCAAATTTGTCTTTTACTGTTGTGCAAAGGTGAAAAATAAAACTTCTAGAAAATCTTTACAGAAAATATAGAGTGTTATCACAATTTGTAAACGACCCCTATCTAGTCAACTAGTGTTTGGATGTTAGAAACATGATGATAAAAGCCACCCCCACGCAAATGACCACTTGCTTACCAGAAGGGGGAGGGAAATGTTTACCTGCTTTCATGTCTGCCCTCGGACGTTATGGGTTTTAAAAGAGCTAGATTTCAAAGCACTGTGAGTTTCGGAGGATTAAAGAGATTTGTTTGTTAGAATGGACGTAATAATTATCTATGAATAGTCCTATTCCTAACGAAGGGAGAGGGCCTAGGGAGAAAAAGAAGGAACAGTACTTCTGGTCAGGCAGACAAATACCAAAAAGAAGAGAATGGGGGAGCCATGAAGAGAATGATAAGAGGTATTTCTGTTGTCTCGGTAGCAATGATGGGGATGGGAAGATGGAAAACCAACCTTGTTTGAAACCAATTTTATTTATTTATTAATTCTTAATTCATCATTGTTTATCATTTAAATTATTGCTAACTGACTGATTTTTGGTAGTTTATTTGTTGGGAATTAGCATTATTTATGAAAATATTTTCATAAAAACTTCCTTCCATTTGATATTTCAGCAAATTTTTAAAATATAAAGTACTTCTAATATGGGAAGAAATAAAGGGCCACACATTTCAAGACTTAAAGCTAATCCAAGGTATAATCGTGCTTCAAGATCTCAGTGTCTACGTCGTGCGAGGGAAAAGGAAGCTTTAATGGAGCTCTGTAAGCCGCAGCAAATAATTAATGAAAAGTAAGATAGAACTTTTGTTTGTATGTAGAAATTAATGTAGTAAACTCTGACACAACTGCAATCTAATAAATTGACAATACTGAATTTGTCTCCCAAATGTAATCCGTTGTGAAACTAAAAAAAATTGATTATAGTAATGTGATGCCTTTCATTTTAAAATTTGCTTTGATAAAATCTTATTATTTACTTAGAGTTATAAAACACTGAGTTTTAATGTTATTTAGTAAATAAAACTCTGAGCAGATTGATTTTGCACATTATAATTTCTGTCAATGGCATTACAAAATAAAAATGCATATTTTAAAAATAATGTAGCAGAATACTGTATTTAGAATGAGGGAATACTGTTTATTTCTGCTACTGCATTTCATTTTATATTTCTATGCTCATTTTTGCTTCAAACACTAAGATTTATTAAAATCATAATTAGGTGTACGTACACATAAAGCGGTTTCTGCAAATGCTGCAGTTGTGAGATGACACATGATACCATATTCTTTAATGGCACTGTTCACACTGGCGCAACAAAGTTGTGTAACCAGTTTTTGGCCCACGTGTACCCTTATACACCAATGAAAATGCCCCGGTTTTGCCGGAGCATTTTCATTGGTGTGTGTTCACACGTGTTATTTTACGAAAGCATTTTCTCCCTATGCGGGTGACAGCTCCAAACACTGAATCCGTTTTTTGAAGTTAAATAAAAACTCGTTGGTTTTTAGATGATTTACAACATTTTTTTTTATTAATTATATTTTGTTTGTGCTAATATTATTAATCTCTACAAATACTTAAAGCGAAAGTGTGTGTATTTGTACAGGATGAGAAAGTAAAATCAAGTTAATTTTTTTCACTTTTTCGAGATAAACTTTGAAAATATTATTGCAGAAAATAATAATTTTGGCTATATCTTAAAATTCAAAACAATCTTTTCAATGTGAATTTTGTTGATGGGCTATTTTTTTCCTTAATGTTAAAATTTTCAATAAAAACTGCATTATTTTAAAACAGAAATCATCATATGCTTAGAAAATATGTGGGTCGACATATGCATGCAGGTACAGAGGTGCATAATTTTTTTGGCTAAGATGCTTAAAAAGTCCTTAATTTTTGCAGCAATTTCTCACTACGCACCCTGAAATACTTAGTTGTCCCATCAGCCTTGAAAGGGTTAAATCTCGGGACAAACAGAATCTACTTTCATCTTCTGACTTGCCATCAGAACTTTTTTTATAATAGGTTTGAACAAAAAATGATTTTTAACTTTACTTCATTTTTTTTGGTGACGCATAGTGTTTTAAGTATTTTAAAATGTTAAATTATGTAAACTATTTAGCATTGTTTTTAGAATTAATTTTATTTAATAAAAAATGTGATATAATAATAAATTTTGTTAATATTACACAAATAACATTTATACTTTATTTGACAGCTTTCAAGACTGTTGTTCACAAGAGATAACAAACATAGATTCTGTACCTACAACAAGCAGAGAAATTCTGAATCCGCATGAAGAAAACAAAAGATCTGATTTTTTGCAAAATGCAATTATTATAGATTCTTTTTCTGTGATAAAAACTGAAATTATTGATCCATCTGAAAAAAATCCAGGCCTTATTTTTCAGGATGATTCACAATATGTGACTGCCATAGATTCCATGCCTGTAGTAGACTCCTCCAGAACAAATCAAAAACTCCTCTTGCCAAATATAAAAGTAGAGCCTGGGAGTGAAGCTCCATTCCTACCTAATCATCCTCAAACAAATAGGGGGAGTGCATCATCTAAGAAAGAAAATATAGGTTTCAATCATGCAATTAATTATAATAAAATGATTAAGAGAAACGTTCCCACTATTAAATCTAAATCTGTCTGTGGTTGCTTTGAAAAAATAGCTATGATAAGACATTTGTGTGAAAGTTATTTAGAATTAGTGCAACAGGATAATACAAATCGGCTTTGCTTATGTAAGGCAGGTAACTGTACGTTACCAGAAGATATACAACCTATGGAAAAACTTATGAAGAAATTATCCAGACTATTAAATCCAGACTTCGGAAAAGTTACCTGTTGTATGAATGAAATTGATTATCTGGTTGACCAAAGTTTTTGAGCATACCAGTTGTGTGGGGTGAATCTGAGTATGTACCTTCTTAAAAGAACAGAAAAGTTATTTTAAAGATTATTAAAATTATAAATTTTCATATAAGTAAAAATAAGAGTAATATTCTTTTTTGTATTGCAATTAATTAATGGTTAGAAATTGTAAAATGATTGTAGTAATTACCATTAGTGTTTGATTTTCCTTCTGTGAGGTATTGACTATTATTAAATAAAAATAATACACTTTTTATGCCATACTATTTTTTTCAAGCGTCTAATATTTTTCAGTTAAATGGGAAGAAAATTGTTTCCTGGGGATTCTCAACAGATTACAAGAAACATTAGAACTAATAACTTTTATCTTAGAACTAACTATTAACTTAGAACTAATAACTTTTAGAAGACGATTCTCATCTTCTAAAAGTTTCAACTTCAATGAAAGTCTTAATCTGACAGGTTCGTCCATATAAAGGAATTAATGAGATTTTTTAGCTTATGACACTGACCTTAATGAAATAGTTTCAAAAAGTTGTTTTCGAGTATAGAAACATGGAATTTTCTCAATCATTTGTACATCACTTATTAAAAATTATAGTGTTGTATGTGTTTGTTTTCTAAATTCAAAGTAATGGTGCTTTTCATTGGGCTATTTTCCATGTTAAAAAAAGGTTTTGTTTTCATTATACAGTGGTACCTCCGAAAAGCGGACAGTTGCGTGACCAAAAGTTTTGTCCGTTATTAGGAGGTGTCCGCTATTGGGGAGGACAACCTTTTCATAAAAAAAGTTTTTGCACTTCTGTTTGACATTTGGTTGAAAATTACTGCTGCAATTTTTATTAAAAAGGAAAAATTAATTAGGTAAGAAAAGAATAACTATTTACTACTTTACCTTTCAATTGTGTTCTAATCCTTTTATCTTGAATTAAGTAACCCCAAAATACAATGCATAGTATTTTAATTACTATTTGAAAAAAATCTGTTGACAAAGTTTGATTTCGCTTTTTTACACAGCAAATCTGTTTTTCAAGGTGAATCTTAATTTTGAAAGTTTGCCAAAATAATTGAAAGTTTTTCAAACATACCTGTCCAATATCCAGAGAGAATAACATGGATTGCCCTATATAAAAGGACTGGGACTCGTAAAAATGTCTGTTAATTAGAGGTGTCCACTATTCGGGAGTGTCCGTTAAGGGAGGTATCACTGTATTAATAGGATTCGAAAAAAAGTTATTTAAATTAAATTTTGTTATGAACTATTTTATTCTAAAAAAACTTTTCTAGAGGAAGAAAATAATTTTTAAAGGTGATATTTGTTTTTTGTATTGATCTTTTTCAGGCCTGTGATGCCATAATAGCCAGAATAATATGCTTTTAATTTGGCGTGGAGAAAGCTCTGATGACGATACGGATACTAATGAATCATGAATGAATAATTTTAATTAATTAATCTGGAATAAAAGAATAATTTTAAGTATTAAATAGTCCTAAGTTTTTTTGTTATAAATTTTTAATTTTTTTCTATGACAAATAATATTTTGAGCTGGAAAGGGTAAAATTTAAAAAAAAAACACTTTTGTTTTTTAAATGTCTTTTGTGAAATTAATTTCATTTTACACCTTTGTTCTCATCTTTTTCATAAAAGCAACACGTATATTTATATTAACGTCTTTAAAATTCATATTTATATTGTTAATAAAAATATATTAGCTATGTTAATTTTACACTATTTCAGTCAATGTTCCTTCATTCCTTTTTGAAAATTAATCATGCTTCTTAAATGTTACAGAATTGAGTTTTACATTAGTCATGTAGATCTTGTTTCATAATAAATTTGTGATAACTGTTGTTATCAACATTATCATTATTCAATCGAGTGGATGGTTCCAAGGTCATCAATAAATTTGTTAGTTGGGCTAACATATTTTTCAGCATGAGATATTTTTTGGCTAAATCTTTCCTCACATTCTCCTTCTTAACTAATTAATAATCCTAACCTCTCAAAATTTTCAAATTTACCAGCAGTTTCACTTTTTTTGTGTATCCCATATGTTGCAAAATGTTTGAAATAGGCGAGACCAGCATATGTTTTTCCATTTTCATAATTGAACATTACTGCTTGATGGTATTGGAAGGATAAATATAGTTACTGTTTGTGAGGGTAATGCAATAAAGCCTTGGTCTGCAAAGTCGATTTGACATACCCCTTGAAATAGTAATTAGCATGTTTTTTTGTAATAAATTGATTTCTTTCATTGTACGTATGATCAGTGGAATCTTGTAGGTTTTGTTTACAAATCTGTATGGTCAGAGGTAAATTATCTTAAGTAACATTTTACAGAAGTGGCAAAATAAATTCCAGAGAGTGCAATATATTGCAATGTGCAATTTATTTTTTGAGAATGGTTATCTTTTGTTCTTTTCTTTGAGTCCGTCTTGTTTTCTTTGTTCACATACTTTACTGACTCTAGGATAATACAAATGTGATAAAATCAGCAAAATTGGGCATAAGAGTGTTTACCTCTGATGAACAGAAATGGTAGTTAAAAGATACTTCTTAGCTGCCATATGCAAGGGAGAGTCACTGAATTCGGACTATCAGGATATTTTTTGTAGCATATTTATCTTCAGAAAAGTGTAATTAACTTTTTAAGAAATTCACTTTAAATAAGGAAAAAAGCAACTTTAAAATAATGTGTCATCTCTCGAATCAAGGGAGCTGGCAGCTTAGATTGAACCACCAATTTCTTTAAACACAATTAAAGCAAAAATATTCTTTTATTCACACCAGCACTCGATGCATGAACCCGAGTATGACATTTTATGCACTGTATCACTTCCTCTTCTCCCTTTGTTTTCTCACAAATGATACATATCTTAAGTTTTAATACTTTTTGATCCAACATTTGATGGCTAGTGTCCTTTTATTGTTTTTTGCTTTGACTTGTTCCATTTCCAATTTAAGAGGATTACTAACAGTAATAAACTTTCTGAGCTATTTTCTATAGTTTAAGGTAATAACCCCATCGATTTAAATGGTCCAATTTTAGGCAACCTTTGGACAACAACAAAAAAAATCCCATTCCCTTTATTTAAAAATTGTTTTAAAAAGCAAAAGGGCTTGTCTGTTGTTAAAAAAATTAATGGATACCTAAATATAAACTTGTTTTGTAATTGTAACTACAGAATGTTTTTGCTTAAAAATAATACATACAACATATTTACATCGCTACAACATAATTCATCTATTTTACAGCCCAAATATTTGATAGAATTGAAGTTATGATACAGGTCCAAATTTTGTCATCCTATATAATTTTTGTACAACCTATCTCTGCACATAAATAAAGTTTCCTGTAGCCTATCGATTCTTCTCGGGCCATGTAGTGAAGTTATATGCTTATTACACATAATTTTGATCGTGTGGATAAAAAAGTTTCACTAATGTTTATTTATTATTCAGAAATCAATGAAATGAAACAAATGAGTAAGTATGCCAATTTCATAAATTTTAAAAAACATGATTTATAATACTTTTATTTGAATGAAGCTCAAATCAGCTTCATTAATGACTTACAATATAACATGTTCTAATTTTAGATTTTATTTTAAATTATTCATTTTTTTTTATTTTACTGCATTTTTATAAGCCTATATTTTTGGCAACTATGCAAGTCTTATAAGCTGCATAAAAAATTAAGTTAGGTAGTAATTTTTTCAAATAATAAAATTTTTTATGAAGGTATATCTGTCACACACAAATAACTATTATTATTTACATTATTTGTGTTCTTTTTTTTTCTCTGTTCATATATGAGTATCTTTTGACATTTATTGAGTGCATCCTTTTTGGCATTAGGGGATAATGGCCTTTGTTGCTAAAAATCCTATCTCATCACATTTCAATCAATCATATATAAGTGTTTTCTGTCTTAAGAGCAGTTCAACAAGTGTCTCTTATAAAACATTCTTACTATAATTGAAAATTCACACAATTACAATTATATGAAAATTACCTAGAAATGATCATATGTGAATTTTGATACAAATAAGTATTTTTGACGAGTTATTTCTTGTCTTGGGGAAATGAGTCCCGGATACATATGTTTCATAAGATAGTAAATATAAATACCAGTTTACATTCTATGCAATACATTTAATTTTTTACATAGGGGGAGGATTATTTCTAGAAGAATTTTTTAAAACAAATATGTTAATGTTGCCTAATCTGCCATTAATGTTCCTTACGTAGTTCATGGATATTTCTCTACGAGTGCAAGAAGTTGGTGGCAATGACAGACATAATATTAATAAGACAGAAAAAAATATTTTTTTTAACATACAAGATTTAGTTTTTATTTATTATTACCTACCTTTGGTGAACAGCTGGTTTGCTGGCAATAGCGAGTTTCATTTAAAATGAATCTTCTATGTATAATATGACATTCATGGTTCCTTTAATAAAGCATTTTTAGTCTTCAAGTTGTGATAGATTTTCAAGATGTCTTATTATTGTAGCCTAGCTCTTGTTCTGTTGATCGTGTACATGAACGTCCCAATTCCATCAAGTCACATGACGTAACTGTTGTGTCATAAGTAACTTCACTTTCTTATTCCTCAAGTAAGACATGCAGCTGATCCCATGATTAAAATGATGCATCATATTTACGTCCAATAGCATGTTAGCTGGATTAAAACATGCCGATAAAAAGAATTAATGATAGCAACTGTAGTTATTCAGCTTACTGGATATATTTCTTAATATCTTAGAGGGCTTTATTTACAGATTCCTCAAGAAATTAGTGAAATAAAGTAAAATTCATTTTACCATAGAAAGAGTACTAAAAAGAAGAAAAAAAAAAAGATAAATGGAAAAAATATTAAAACTTTTAAAAATAAAACAAATTATCTTAAAAAAGTACAGCAATATGAATTATTGTTTAAAAAATGGCTGGGAAATTGATAGATTTAATCCTTGTTAAAAAAATTCAGTCGTTGAACTTGTTATTTATCTTTTTTTCACTTGTTTCCAATTCATTTCATTTTTTGAAATGAAAGGAAAGCTCCAAAATTGAGAACAACTGCATTCATTATACTTTAGAGAAATATGAATAAATTGTCAAAAAATAGAAGGATGACAGATTTTTATTATTTTAAAAAACAACCAATTGCAATAGCCATGCAGTTTGTACACTTATACATTTGTTCTAATGGTACGTACATCAATTATAAAAATAAGAAGAAAGAATATGAATGCAAACATTAGAAAAGTTCTCGAAATGCTACATGAGTACTTAAAATTATAACTAAATGATCATTTTAATAATGAAACACAATAAAAAGGACCCATAGATCCTTTGTCATACATAATTAATGGTTTCATAAATAATTATGAATCCAAATAAAATATGATAAAAAATAAAAGAATCAAGTCCCCAAAAATCATAAAATGAAAGTGATTACTTTATGTACAATACTCACACCTATAGTAAATAGTGAAAAAATAATTGAATAACTGACATTTTCAGGCACATGGTTTCAAATGAAAATGCGATGAGTTCCAATGAAGATATTCGTGGTAAAATAATGATTAAGAAGATATCACAGAAGCCTCTTTCAGTTTGGAAAACAATGAGTCATTACTCTTCAACGTGTATGTTAATGTTACATCTTGATAGTATGTTGCGAGCAATTCTATATTGCTAATGACAGTGTCTAGTAACCGAGCTTCTTCAAACTGGCATCTGGGAACTTGTTTGTTAATGCTTGTGAAATGAACGTGCAGATGATAGTATGATGGCTGGTAATGGAGAAATACTCTCAGTTTTTCACTTGGAATGTTGTACCTTTTTAGAATGGCATCCTAAAAAGAAAATTAATACATCTTTATAATTACATTTGAAGGTACAGCTTGTTATACAGCATCACTGGTGATAATTTTGTTTCGGCGACCTTTTTCAACAGCTTCAATATAGGATCCCATTGGCGATATTTTGTTGTGGCGACTTAACAATACGATGTTTGGTTAGGTGACAAACAGTCGCCAATACAAGATTATCACCAGTGATGCCGTGAATCAAAGCTGTTCCCATTTGAATATCATATACCTGTTCTGAATTTTCACATTTTCTTTCCTTCTTTTTATACTAGAAAATCACCAGCCATGGTATGACGGGTGCAAATTGCCTCTTCATTCGAGAGATTTCCCGTCAAATCTGACGTGTTTAAATAGATACAAATGCGAGAGAAATGTTTAACATTGATTGAAAACAAATAAAATAAACATGTTTTATGACAGGAAATATTTTTTTATTTACATATTTCTTTATTCAAAAAACCTCTTGGTACACAACATTCGGTGTGAAGTATTTTTCGTAGTTTAACAATTTTATTATAATTCAATAACCATGAAATTCTCAGCTTGTCGAACGTAAGTCAAAATTTCAAAGGAATTCTTTTTCGAAATTCTAATCAAAACAAAGCACTTCTCTGCTTATCAAATGTTACCAAAAAATATTATCAAATTATATCATCACGATTGCAATAAATAATCAGATGCATCGTGGCATCCAAACTATATCACGCACATGATATACTATTGACGTGATTGACTACTTTTTATTAAAAAAAGGAAATAAATTTGAAATATATGATTAATAAAATTTAAAATGTCTCGGGAACTATTGATAAGTTTTATATTGATAGATAGAAAATTTTATTTCACTATTTTAGAGCTATTAAATTTGAAATTAGAATTACAATTGCTCTTTAAAATTACTGAAATTTAGGTGCTCTAACAATGAAATAATGCTGTTTAATATCTCAAAGTGCTATGGTACTAGTTTTACTGTTGGTGATGTCAGAGTGTTACCGAGAGATCTGGGCTACTATATTAGTAATTATTAATATGCACATAAAAAATATTAACCACAATGTATTAAACTTCCATCATCTGTTTAATTTTTTAAAAAAATTGAATACATAAACTGAAGGAATAAGCAACTATTTAGTTATGCAAGTCTACCACGGATAAAATTTGAAATTTCTGTGTACATCCTGGATTAACTGACTACAGTATCTTTTAATGTTATTAATAATAGAAATCTATATTAGTTTAGCCAGAAATTGCAGTAACGCTCAAGTGGTTTGGTTTTGCTACGTGCCAAGGAGATTCAGAGGGTGTGTTTACGTCTACAAATTAGCATACACAAGAGAAATAAATGGACATTATTGCCATTTGACTGTTTATTTTAAGTTGATTCATCGGATTGAATTAGGATATATCCTTCGTTTTTTCCTTTTTATTTAAATTCATGAACTGAGAACTATTTAGAATAGTTTAGTTTTTGTTAAAAGGTTTCTTTCTTTTCCCTACTTAATTTTGGAAATGAATATTTATATATTTTATTTTTAATATTTTCTTAACAGTCCTGACACTGAAAGGTTTCTTTTACTTAAAGATTTGCATTCATCAATTCATAATTTTTTTTATTTTGTTTTCTGTTAGTGGATTTTCCATTATTTTTACTCTTATAAAACGAAAGTTAGTGTCAATTGATTCATTAGTTCTGTTTTTCATGCTTTTTTTAATTATTATTTCTTAAACACTCTGTCAATATGCATGATATTTTCTTCAACAACTTTCATTAGTAAATCTGTAATAATCAGATCTGAGATATTGTTGGAAAGTGAAAAGCCCATCTTAGACGGGCACAAATTTTCTATTCATTAAATAATTGCATTAGAAATGCATTTACTGTATATAAAAAAATTAGATTGCAAGTAAAATGCTGTGCAAAAGAAGTCCAGAAATTGTGCAAGAACAGAAATATATATATTTAACAAATCTTAACTGTTTAAAATGCATTAATTTATATAGAAATACGTTTCTTACAACTGCAAAAATTAGTGATTTATTTATTAATTTTAAATGCCAATAGCTCTTGTCCTGTCATTAGAAATGATTTGAATTTGTATTCAAAACGAACAGTTACAAGAGATCAAGTCAAAGTATCTATTTATGCATTAAAGAAAAAAAAAAAAAAAAAAAAAGATATGTTCCAATTATTGGATTTGTAACTTGGCTATTCATCTTTAAGAGAATATATATTGAGAGATGGGAAGTTCAAAAGCAACAATTTTGATGAAAAACCTATTAAATATGGATAATTCATGATGCTTGGTTGCATGGCCTTTAAGCAAAAAGTATCGGCACTCAAAAAATTTCACTTATGCATTTAAATATTTTTTAGATTTAAAAAAGTAAAACAGTTTTATTTACAAAGTGAATAAAACAACAGATGTTACTTGCCACTCTCTTACACAAACAAGGCATAATGTAACAAGGCCCAAACATATAAATTAAATTTATAAATATGCATATTGTTAAGAAATTTACTACCAATAAAAATGCAAGTTTGTTTGCCTAGACCTCAACCAGGCAGAATGGAAATCCCTACTCAATAAAATTGGTTGAAGAATTATATCTTAAAGAGTTTTTGAAAAAAAGGCATAAGAATATGAAAAGATATTTTTTAGATGAAAAATATAAGTTTTATTAGAAATAAGAAAAGTGGAGGCAAGATGCTTACTTAGGAAGGACTCAAAATGACCACCATACACATCTACACATACTATTCAGCAACGGATTCCGAGACTACCACTTTTGGAGGATTTTACACTGGAAAGGGGCGTCGGGCAATGAACCATACGAGCTCATTTCCAGAGTTCTTTGTTAGATCACTCTCAGTAAAATGTAAACATCACCCTTCTATTCTTCACTTTCCCCCCTATTTTGATTAAAATAACTCCATCCGGCACATGTGCAAAAGCATGGAGAGTTTCTGAATCCGTTTCTAAACAATACATGCATGTACCATATATTGGGTAACTGTACACAATTCAACAGTGTACTGTTTAGATAAGTGAAGGCAACTAAAGAGAAGAGCAAATAAAGCCTATTTCAGTGTAACATTTTTTTCAGGTGTTCCCATGAGAGAAAGTCTACATAAGTGGGATGTGGCAATCACGGAGGCATACAATAGGATCATTTAAGCAGTTTCCATGACACTTATGATGATCAATAATGCTTATTTTTGATACTCCTTCATTCCTTTTTATGTGATTTTTCACTTATTTACTTAGACGAGAAGTTTGACCACTTTATTGAACTTGACATGATCAAAAAGTTTGAAATTTTTACAATAGTTTAATTCATTCTGAAACAAAATTTGAGACAAATAGCAAATCTTTTCCTATTTGAAAAAGTAAAAAATCTGGAATACAGTCACCCTTGACTAAGTGAGGATCCTCACTCTGCAGATATCGAGTGGGTTTATGTGGAGTTTACGGTACACACTTACTTCGTTCCTCTTAGGATTGCCAACTCTTTGCCGCCAAGGATGGCGATGAGAGAACATTTGTTTTGGATGCGTCTAGATGTTTTTAACGACTGACAAGCGTGCATGCACACAAATTGTTCTTTTCATCGGTGTTTTGCTTATCAGGCTATATTGCACCAAGTTTCGATTGGACCGTTTAGTTCAACTCTTCAATGTGATTGGTCGATAAATTCAAATTTGAATAAAACTTCATTTGGAATTCAGATTGAATATTGGTTCAGTACCGTGTATGTTATTCTGTGTGTTTCGTTTCCCAATGAATAAGCGAAGCTAAGAGTATTCCACTATGCTGAAAGTGAAGCCACTGATATTTTTTAAGTTATAAAATTTGCCCGGTACACGCTTGAAATGCTGCAGGCATTGCATGCGGAAATTCTAGTTTTTGAATTTTTTAAAAACCTAGATTCCTAACATTCAATGAAAAAGTGAAGCTACTAGTTTCCTGCTATACTGAAAGCAAAGCCGGTGATGTTTTTTTAAGTTAAAAAAGTTTGCCCGGTACACGCTTAAAATGCTGCAGGCATTGCATGCTCAATCTTTAATTTTCAGGCGATGCATGCACAAGAGAGCAATAAAAATTGCACTGCACATCCCAAACAGTATTTGGTGATGGCAAATGAAATTGCAACAAGAAAAATTGGCGAGAAACACGTGGGTACCGTAAACTTCACATTTACCCACAAGTGGTCCTGACGGAGCACCCTGTATAAGAAGCCTATATAAAACTAATGTTAAAATACTTACAAGAGCTTTTGTCCTAATATTCTTTAATAGTAGAAGATGGGATGCATTCAGGTCCCTCAGTGATTTAATATCTTTTGTATGGCAGATGGCAATGAGGTAGAGGGAGTTCTTTTCACTTTCATCCCATTTGAGATCTGGTAAAAGCACAAAGCCCAGCTGAGGATCTGGATCTTCAAATACTATTCTTTCAGCCTCACTCTTATGCTCTAATATGTTGTGAACCCACTGTAAAGAAAATTTATGGAAATACAGTATTAAAAAAAACGTACAGACAGACACCACATGAAAGCTTACATTCAGATGCATTTATTAAAACTAGAACATTCCATGAGATTTCTTTATGTATATAAAGACTTATTGATATATTTTTATTTTACACTAGCTGTTATTCCCTGTGTTGCTCTGGATTAAAATACTTTTATGTCTAATATTTTTCATGTAAAAATAATTTTTGTATAGAAAATTATAATACACAAAATTCTTTTACCATCAGAAATGTTTTTTACTTCAAATTTAATTCATAAATATTGAAATATAAGAAAGGTTTTGAAGAACGTTTTGGGACAATGAATAAATTTGTTAATTTTTCATTAATAAAAAGTGTTAAAATAAACTAGATCAATAATTGTTCCCGATATAAATTGTGAATCATCTGCTTTTAAACTTTTCTTTAGAGTTCTTGTGGAATTCTGTTAAGATGGCCTAGAAACAACTTTTTGTATGCATTCTTGTTCTTCAACAATAAAAAAAAATATATTGTTACAATTGAATTTCATACACAATTTAATTTTTTTTAATTATTGGAATAAGAGCAATAAATTCAATGGAAATGAAATTTGTGTCACTGAAAAGCTTTTTTTTTGAACTTTTAATATAGTCAGACATGACACAGGCTTGGAATAAGAAAAGCTGAACTTCATAAATAGTGAATCGTGTCAAACATAAATACTGAAAAGTAAAATAAATGTAATTAATCTAACAATAAAATAAATAAATTTATACAAAAAGTGCTTAAGATATTAAAAATATTGTAGAATTATTATATAATAAAAAATTAAGAATGATAAAATCTGATGCCGAAAAAGCGGAAATCTGCGTTTCCGCGGAAATGCGTCATGTCTGTATAGTATAAAAATAGTTTTTGTGGAATAATATTTTTGAAGAATATTGCGGAAAAACAAAAAAAATTTTTGCTTCATTTTTAATCAACTAAAGTTTTAACTAACCTTTTTTGGCTTTTAAAAGTTGGCATTAATCTTTCAAATCTGATACAAAATATTTACAAATATAAAGAGAAATAAGGGCAGATTAGTTCAAAGTCTCACCATTGTCTAGCAACAAAGTATCCATAAATTTGCTTTCTTTAAAAATTGTTTGCATGTAATCAATTATTTATTCAATTTTGAAGTTTAAGATGGTATAAAAATATTTTTTTGTGGGACAAGCTTACTTCAAAGGTATAACAGAAAAATGGTTTTGGTTAATTCCTAATTAACTGACTGTTTAATTAACTTTTGCACTTTGAAAAGATGATAGGTATCTTTATTGTCTTAAATAATAAGTGCACAAAATGTGATTGAAATTGGTCCAGTAGTTAAGGAGGAACATAGCCACATACTCACAATGACTTTTATTTATATTAAGATTATTTGTGAGCATTTGTTTCAGACAATAGCAATGACAGCAACCCTATTTAAAAAATACTTCAAATTACCATATGATAAAAATTTAATACAATTCTAAATATTAATGTGGTACAGCTTATGAAAATTCTTTCCTTTTCATTAACTATTCTCTCTCAATTAGAAGTTCCTCATCTCTAAAGCTTGATGATACATGAACTTTGAGTTCTATTCTAATATTTGAAAGGATAAAAGAAAAAACATTGTTTGCATTCAAGTGTCTCGCTGATTATAATAAACTATTACTTCTTAGCAAAGAAAAAATATCATTACAATTCTTGGTACTGAACTCAACCACCCCCTTAAAAAAAAAGCATTAGAAATATTTTTTTTAAATATCAAGAAACTAAAACGTTAAGTAATTTTGTGAAAGGATGCATAGTGCAAGCAATTATTTTTTTTAAAAAAATTATAAAATTATACTTTTTACTTTGATATTGGAATTTTTGACAAAATGTAAGTACATGTATGTATCATAATAATATTCTGAATTACTTGAAAAAATATAAAATTATTCTACTATCATTTTCCAAATTTTTTAAATTGTGAAACAATTAATCCTAGTGGTACGGAAAATAAAATGTGTCAAAGATCAAAGTCAATAAGAGCTAAGAAATTAATCTAATCATTCAAGTCTATGAAATATGGTTTACAAAATTAAAATCTAGCTGAAAATTGTTATTCAGTATTTTCTAAGCACATAAACAAAGAAAATAGTGGGAATCCAGTGGTAAATCCAGGGGGGGGGTGGCTATCGGGCTGCGTCCCTCCCCCCAGCTAGACCAGAATTCTTTATTTTATTTAAAATCACTACAGCTGTTTTTTCTTAATCTCCCTTTAAAAAATGTGAAAACAATTCTTCCTCGTTTTTGACAGGCTTGAAAGTTTCCCACTTTTGTAGTCATTCCACTCATATTTGCAGCGTTGACACGATCAAAAACATGTTTTTGCTAGTTAATTCACTGGTTTTTTTTTGTTAAATTATCAAAAGTATTGTAGTGTTCTTTATGGATTCTTATTGTCAGGTGAGTAAAGTTTGTAAACTTAAAGTGTTTTGGTTTACATAAGCCATAAGATTTGATGTTCGTCACGACGATACAAAACTTTTTATACCTCAGGGGGGGG
>BGPR01006398.1:0-42593 GCA_013235015.1 Araneus ventricosus | reverse complement strand
TTCGTCACGACGATACAAAACTTTTTATACCCCCCCCCCCCCCCCCCGACCCAAACCCTGGATTCGCCACTGCTTTAAACTCTTAAAAATAAAATTAAATACGAAAATTTTGCACTATTATTTATGCAAGCAGTAGAATTTTCAAATTTCTTTTCATAATTATTTTAATTTCAAAGAAAACAGTCACATTTACAAGGATAAAAAAAATAAACAAACTGCAATAATAAGGATTCTTACTTGAAGTGAGAATTTTTGAGATTCAATATGAGGGAGAACAACTGATTTATATATTTCAGGAGTTTCGTTAACAACAAATGATGGTTGACGTTTATATTTTTCTGCATGCTTATTTGTAGCTGGGTAAATGACAGTGGCTTTAATATCTACAGAGAAAAAAATAAGGAAAAACAGTTAACATGTGAGAAGTAAAATAACAGAAATCAAATCAAATTTGTTTTAAGTGGAACAAAACATTAGCTTTTCAGCCCTTAGCACACTTTTTCTCAAGACTGCAAGAGTTTCTTCTCTCTGAAACTAGTTCTCCACAGCTGAAATGAATAGCAAGAACTTTACCATTTGAAGAAACTTGCACTCTCTCTTGCTTGTGAAGAAATTTTAGATGTGTGCTAAGGGCTTTAGATTAGGGATGTAACGAATATTTGGCCGAATAAATTCAAGGTAATAATTTTTTAAAAGTATTTAATTAAGAAATTGCAGAATTATATTTATTAAAAAATAGTCTAATATTTACTCAATTTTAAGTTACACTGTACAAGTGTATTTAATAATGCTGCATCTCATTTATCATTGTAAAGCCTGAAATTATGATGCAAGAACAATAATTGCTCAGCATTTTCAGAAAGAAATCTGATCTGTTAGTTTCATACATATATATTACCAGCTTCAGAAAATAAGCACTCACTATATACTGTGCTTCAGGAGCTGAAAGATATTTTCTTGCTAAATTTGAAAGTCTTGAAAATTTTTCTGATTTTTTTTTTTTCCCCCCTTCCTTCACAAATTAAGTGGATGTTCCATCCTAGTTAGTAGAAATATTTTATAAAAATAGTAATTATTTCTAATAATTTTTATGTCTATTCTTTTGTGTTTGTCACTGCCATGTTCTACAATGATGACTTAAAAAAAAAAAAAAAATCTGTTTAGCAAGTCCAAAATGTAGGCTCACTTTTTATTACTGGAATTATTATTGGAATTAAGATATTTAAAATATTATAAAAAAAAAATGCATCCACCATATTAACATTTTTTTCTTTTAAAATCTGAGCAGTATTTTATTTAAAATCAAAAGTGTTTCTAACAATTCAGTATTCGGTCTGAAATTTGGCTGAATATTCGGTATTTGGCCAAATCATTATTATCCTACTTTAGATTATAAACAAGAGGGGAAAATCAAAAGCCTTTTACAATGAGGACTTTGACAAAGAAACAGGAAAGTGCTTTCCCCTCTCTTTAAGAAATTACAAGATAATCTAATGTTATCCATAGCAAGATGTTAAAAATTCATAATCCTATACAGAACAATTAAAAATATACCAAAATTTAAATGTAGGTAGATAAGATCAAAATGAGCAGATTTTTTACTGGAATAATACATACTGAAATGGCATACTTTAGACCCTTAGTAATCTGATCTCTCTTGCAATTCAGTGTTTAAAGCAGGGCGAGTGAAGAGTGTTAAAGGGAAAACAAGACATTGCATGCTAATTTCAGAACCTCAGGACGGCATAAACGACTGTATATATAGCTCAGATTCAAAATTACATTTTATAACATCTACTATATATAGTGCAATTTTATGCAATCCACATTGATTTTTCTATTAAAATGTGTGTGTGTTTTTAATGAACCTCCATTAATCTGGCAGTCCTCTGGTTTTCATCGACTTTTTCAATTTTCTAAGTTTTGCGATCTCAGAATTTGAACTAAGGATAATTTGAGATAAAGCAGCCGAGCATACATCTCAAACAGCTTCATCATAATCCTCTGGTCTCATATCTGCCGGATTACTGACAGTCTACTGCACAGATGTAATAGATAGTACCGTACAAAATTGTTCTTCCTGAAGCACATTTTGAACAGCATGAATTGCTACACAAACATGGAGCTCAAGGATGGGCATTTTATATACAGAGCTGCAGATGAAAATGACACAGCTACTTGGAGAATGTACAGAAACCTTTTCCTAGGCCACCTCAATTACCAGATCTAATAAGCAAAAATTTCCTCTTCAGAGGACACAATATGTCAATACAAGTAATTTTGATTAGATTTTAACTAGTAAAGGATATGTTGCAAGGACAGTGAAAATCTTGGCTGGGTTCATAGTTGAGCTATCAAGCTCAAAAAGGGGTGGGTTAAAATTGTTTCCCCATAATTCCATTACGATAGAAGTTGGAGAGAAAATTAAAATTAAGCGAAGTATTGCCTTATAATAACAAACAACTATTGTATGAAAGTTTTTTGATAGCTACAATTGCTTAGAAGTTATGAGTGAAAAGTGATTCCTCCCACAACTTAAACTGCCTTTTAACACCTTGTTGGAAAGCTCTTATCATTTGTATTCACTTCTGCCATCTTTCATTCTTGCAGCTCTAATCCAAAGGAAAGTAGAGGATGAAATGTTCTTTTCCTAACATATACAGGCAAAAGGAATCTGTGCCTTCTGGCTTACCGACAAGGACTTTTTTTTCTTTTCTCTTTTAGCTGTGCTAACAAAAAAGTTGAATATTAGTACTAAGATTTGGTAGGTTTTGTTTGTAACTCCATTCATGGAAATAGTACCTAAAATATATTTATTTTGACCCTGTTTAAAAATCTGAAAGTTTAGACTAGATATTAAGAGAATCAGTTGAAATCTACAAGTTGGAACATACTCTTATTAAAACAGCGCCAGTGTGCCAAAGCAAGATGGATGCTAATGGTAAACAAACGTGCATTGGTCAAAGTTAAAAGTTAATCTTTTTCGAACCCATTGCGTTTGTGGTTTGTCGTTGCACTATCTACCGTTTTAAATATCGAATTTCAACAAAACTACTAGCTTTCCTAGCTCATTGAATGTAAGGAATCTGCTACTTTTAATTATTCTAATGAAGCAGGAGAAATTGCGCTCACGATGCCTGCAGCATTTGAAGTGGGCACCGGGCAAATTTTTTAACTTAAAAAAACATCAGCAGCTTCACTTTCAGCAAAGCGGGATCCTAGTAGCTTGGCTAGCTTACTGAATGTATGGAATCAGCTTCTTTTAATTACTCTAATGAAGCAGTAGAACATTTTCTCTCAGTAGCTTCGCTACTAAGGGCAAATGTTCTTCAGAACAAGTAATAGTAAAAAATTAAGACTTACTGAGTTCTAAAATTTGCACTTAGGAGGAAACGCTCTAACTATATCAAAAAGAAAAACGAACAATGCGGCGCATCAAAGAAACCATCATGCAGGTGAAGACAACATTACAAATGATAAATTCCAAAATTTGACCAAGCTACTTCAAAAATTCCATGCAAACGATTTTTATTGTACAGCAAAGGGAAAAAAAAAAAAACTCTCTCAATTATGTAATCGGAGAAATATATAATCACTAAATAAATCAAAGTTCTATTTTTCATTTATTTACTATTTGAAATTATCCTAATTAAAATTTATTTCATTATTTAATTAAATATTTAATAAATATTTTTAAGTTTTATAATAATTTGCGTAGCATGTAAACAACTCAAAAACACGAAATGCTTGCCGTGTCGTAAACTATCTAGCCAATGGAACTAATCCACTTGATTCCTCAGGTAACCGTATTGGCATCAAAATCACATGTGTTCCAACTTCTAGATACCAACCAGAGAATTATTAAATTTGCACCACATATTTTAGAGTCACACTGTAAAACAACCTTCATTTCACTTACAGAAGGTTAAATAAATGTTACTGTGAGCTTTAAATAATAATAAAAAGGAATAGAAAAGTAAATAACAACAAGAAAAATTGATAAAAGTGTAAAGGAAAATAGAACACGCATAAAGTGAAACACGCATAATACAACATTAAGAATAAACATTTTGAATCTTTGGTTAAAAGCTGAATTAAAATGAGAAATACAGAGCTAATTTAAGAATTACACAGAAATCAAATTAGAATACACGTGACTACTTCTAAACATACAAAAAAAAAAAAAAAAAAAAAAAATACATAGAGGGAAAAAAATGAGGTTAAATTATTAGAGTCAAAATAAACATTTGTCATGTTAGAATATTATCTTGTTAAGAAAAAAATAGGCAATGTTAAAAAAATATCAAAAAAATTAAGAAAGGATGTTTCTTTATGACACACAGAGAGAGCTTTCTTTTAACTAAAGCAAAAAGGAGGGTTAACCCATAAACTTCATATGAAAGAAAATATTGGAATTAAAAAAATAATCACAGTGGATTTGCAAAAATATATTTTTTCATGTATCCATACATGATTTGAAAAATTGGATACAATTGTAATGACAATGTAAATTGCAGGTTTGGAAGAAAGAATACAAAATCATGAGCAACAAAATCAAATACTAAACACAAAACTTTCTAAATGGTTTCAACACTAAAGACTATTTGTTTAAAAAGGTCTCATTATCTTACCACCTTGGCACACAGGAGGATAACAAGCATAATCAACAACATTGGGATCAGAAGTAGAATTCGATTTCAAGTTCAAAGCAAGATCAGCATTATTCAGAAGTTTTTCAACAGAATCCTGATGTATCGGCAACTTTTCTAACAAGATAATAGCTTTGTCGGATACTTTGTCAAAGCGTCCTTCAAGAAAAATGGACTTCGAATAGCTGTTTTCTGACAGAACCTCGGACAACTGAAAACCCTCCAACGAATTCAAACGAACATGGGCACTTAAATCTTCAGCAACTGAATGATCAGCTGACTTTTCTCCTTCATCTGATAATTTTATCTTTTTTCTGCTCACACCATCTTCAGAATCGCCGGAGACTGAAGACATTTTAAAAAGCCAACTTCTTGCCGGGAATATCAAAGCAAAAGCAACACACAAATCAATTCCAGCGTTTGTTGTTAAATCAAATTGTTAGTTAAAATCGAAGTTAATGTTTGGTGTTTGCTGCTCGGAAATAAAGTAAACGACGTGTCAACTGCCTAAGATTTCATGCACAAATTAAATGTGGTTGCAAGAACGTTGATTTCAACTGTAAATAATGTGAAATTATTTATAAGTGGACTTTTTTTTTTCTATTCTGGTACTGAAATGGTAGAAAAATGCTTATACAACTTGATCAGAAGTAGAGTTACAACTCAACTCAGCTGCAGGATTGGATTGATTGAAATAATTTGTTTTTGTAGCATAGCACATGGGTTTGAAGTCGTGTTTTCTTCGAATATTCTCGGCAATTTAATATTAAAGGTTTGCATTTTACAAGGCAATGGCTAAACTAGCTGAAGGATTTATTCCTTTCCCATTTAATTTAGGAGAGAACTCTGTGGATCGGCAGTTATTTATAAAAAAACATGAAGGCCAAAGTGAAATCAAGCCAGATAACCGAACATTATACATCGTGAATGTTCCTCAATTTTTCAATAAGAAATGCTTGAAAAATTTATTTTCAGAATATGGACCCATTGAACGAGTTTATATTCATATGAGACCTACTAGTGGGGAGGAAGCTTCTCAGAATTCAAGTTTCTTTTGTCGTCCTCCATCAAAAGTTGGATGTAAAGTAGCTTACATTGTTTACAAGCGACCTGCTGCCTTGAATAAAATATTAAAGTGTGCTGACATTAAAGCTAAAGAACTGCCTCTGTGCCTTTTTCACTCTGATGTCGGGAAAAATAAATGGACTCAACAATATAATAACACTTTTGTTGATCAAAAGTTATTGAAGGAAGAAATTAGATCGTTTTTAGAAGAATTTGATTCTAAAATTGAAGAAGAAAAACAGAAGGAGAAGGAAAGTGCTGAACCTGATGATGAAGGATGGGTTACTATTACGAAATCTTCGAAAAAGTCTAAAATACCGCGAATCGAATCCGTGAATAAAAAAATTATAGATAAAAGAAATGCTGCACAGTCCAAATTGACTCTTATGAAGTTCTATAAAAATCAACTCCGAGATGAGAAAATGGAAGAGATATTAGAACTTAGGAAAAAATTTGAAAAAGATAAAGCTCGAATTGCTATGATGCGTAATAACCGAAAATTTAAACCATTTTGAATGTTTTCTTTTTTTTTAAAACTGAATTATCTTGTTATGTTTATAAAATAAAATGGGATATTTTTTATAATATTTAAGTGTGTTTTTTGTACTACATACAATGGTTCATTTAGATTTCAGAAGTAATAACAGTATTAATGTTCTAAGGCAAGTGCTCCAGTAGTGGGCCACTTGAATTTTTAAGTTGAAAAACAAGAAATTCCAACATTCCAATGAAATAAGAGATCTGCCTCTAGTAGGCTGAAACCCTTATCAACTAAATACCAAAGGCACAGCCTTTATTTCCTGTTTAGTTAGGAGCTAGAAAGCTTGTTGCTGAAGTTGGTCTCTGAGAGAAGCATTTTTAGCTTATTCTTAGTGATTTCCTTAAGAGGTAACTCTTCATTCAACTATTTTTTAGCATACATTCTATTTGTTTTTAAAATGAATTGTTATTGATATTATTTGATTATATAATGAATGTATTATAATCTAACTTTAAATTAAATAATATTGATAATTTATGGATAGTGAAGGGTGGCCCACTTTTGGATCAATGTTTTACTAAATGCTCCAGTAGTGGGCCTAGGGAGGCGAGTACTGTAGAACATGCTTTCTCTCAAATAGACTGTTTTGTGATGTTTAATAAGAAGGTTATATCTTGTAAAGTCTTTTTATTTAATTAGATTTGCTTTATTTTTTATCAGAATCAGTAGTAGGCCACATGGCCCACTTCTGGTTACACTAATGGCCCACTACTGGTTACACTAATGGCCCACTACTGGTACACTAATGGAACATTTTGACCAATTACTTAAATAATAAATATTTTATAGTACTGTTGAGGAAAAGACTGATATTCAAGAATTAGTTGGGCTCTGTAACGAGGCAGACAATAATAACTATCGCATTGCTGGACCATCAAAAAATATTCCATCACCATTTAAAAGGGCTCTTTTCTGGTAGCAGAGGGAAGATGATGACAAAGATTTATTCAACATAAAATATCAAGATTTAATATCCATAATGCCCCAAACAGAACTTAAAATGAAAGATCGATAATTAGCATATACCTTTAATAAAAAAATTGTCTGTTAGAGAAAAAATGTAAATCTCATGTGACTAGAATCTATAAATAAAATATTTCACCTATATCAAGCCATTTTTATTGCATTTTTTATAGTGTATAATGTTAATATATTGTTATTATTAATATATATAGTGATTTTTTTCTTTGGCACAATTGACAAATCTGGGTGGCCCACTTTTGGTATGCCCACTACTGGTACATCAAAAGTTTGCTATCCCCACTTCTGGTGCATAGGAGTGATCTAAGTTTTTAATTTTTTAAAAGTTATATTACAATTATTTTGATACTTCAGGTGATTATTATTTCAGATGAAAGTTTGAACAACCATAAAAAAATAGAGATTAGCGAAACTTCTCAAAAGTTTAGATGATAATTGAGGAAATACCCTTAAGTGGCCCACTACTGGAGCATTTACCTTATTATATTTTAGGTTAATTTATGCAAAACTGATAATCTTGAAAATGTCATGTAACTAATTGTTCAGAAGACTTTAATTTGTATTTCTAAACTGTTTTTATGATTAGTTCGTTTTTTATACATTTAAATTCTGCAGATAATTGATTGTGGTCAAAAATCAATTACAATTTTGCTATTTCAATTTGACTATTTTAAATTATACCTGTATAGTTTGTTATGGAAAATTAAATCGGAACAGATTATTTTTAATGCAAAAATTCATTCTGAAACAATGCAGAATCGGAACTTTTCCGTTGTATGTAATGGAAACAAATGTACCTATCTTAAAATGTACAAGTTAGAGTTATCTCCTAACTGTGGACAATTTTCAGTAAAATGTTAGCTTGCATTTCTTAAAATACAATATATTATGAAAAATAGGTAATTTATTTAATTGAAATGTTCTTGTACTTACAAAGATAACGATACTGCCATATAGATTGATGATATGCTGTGAAAATAATGCAGCTTGTTCTTGATTGGCTGAATTTTACTCTCAACAATAATGTAAAAATCAGTTGATCTAACAACAATGTAACAGGGATCATTGCGTTCCGGTATTATACCAGAAATCTGGTATTTTCTGATAATTCTATTTTTTAAAACTTAAGAGTGCCAAAGACTCAAGCTCTTATGGATTTAGTTTCTACTACGGACTAATCACACAAATTAGAATCCATACTACGGAGTTCTAGGATGAAATGTTGTATTTAAAATATAATTAGAAGTCCTTTCTTAAAAAAAATCATTTCATGATTAATTATTTTTGTAGTAATATGAAATATTTTTTATAAGAAATATGGAAAACCAGGAAAAAAAATTTAGGTTTGCTGGAAAATTTTTTTTCATAGATTCTTGTTGTTTACTTTGGATTATGCTGAGTCAATCCAAATGATTTTTTAGAAAATGCCATACCATAACTAAGAATAACTATCTCACTTAAGAATGGTCCCATAACAATTTATATATATATTCATTAATGGTATTTATGCAAAGTTATTATATTTTAATATTTTATCAATTTTGATGGTTTCTTTTCATGTGTGTTGTTGATTCTGTGCCATAATGAATGAATACATATCCGTTCCCTACACATAATTTTCTTGCTAAAATTTCATGTATTTTTTTATGAAGCCACAATAACCCCTGAATATAAAAAACAGCTCATCTGAATTCATTAATTTGAGTTATGTAGTGTTTCAAATGTCTCATTAAATGAAATTAAGTTCCTGTTTCATGTGTAAAATTAAAAAAAATAATAATAAACTGGAAGGGAAAATAACTAATATCCTATAGAGTATGCTTACAGTAGTGAATTTAAAATAATTCAAAAGAGACTATTTATTTTCTTTCATGTATGAATATAAAGAATATGATTTTTGATGTATAGGGTGGTCATAAATTATTACACCCATTTCAAAAATTAATTAAAAAAAAAACTAATAATGTTATAACTGCGGTTTTATTTAAATGAGAGAGCAAATAAGGTGTTATTTTTTTTCGGATAGGTGTGCCATTATGGCATTCTAAATTTGCTACACTGAGAGACTTGGTTTTTCTTGAATATTTTGAAAACTATTCGGTTTTCAAATTACAATTGATTTAACAAATTAAAGAGCATAAAATTCCCTTTAAATACATTTTATTTTTCTTCTAGCTTTAATAGTTTTGCCAACAATGGTTCTAAAAAATGGCTAATTTACGACCGCCATGATAGCACACTACTTATCTGAAAAAATTTCAAAATGCACTCTCATTTAAAAAAAGAAACGTAGTTGTACCATAATTTTTTTATTAATTATTGAAATGGGTCCAATAATTTATAACCACCCTGTCTTTCATTATTTTTTTATAAGAATCCTACTTTAGCTGCAGCAGTTTTTAGGAATCGATTTTCAAATTTCTTTTTAGCAAAAGAAGAATCCTCAGTTAAAGTGAAAAATCATTAATTTAAACAGTTGTATATAGCTTAGGTCAGGGATGGCGAACCAATGGCACGCGGCACAATATTTTGGGCACGCCACCGATCACAAAGTTCACTATGAAGCATTGACGGTACGTCTATGACCTCATTAAACATTTTTTTAGAAAAAATGGCACGTTGATACATAAAGGTTCGCCACCCCTGGCTTAGGTGATTTCATAGTTATTGAATTTTTCAATCAGCCAACTGATTAACACAGTGGAGAGGGAAAAAAATTACGTTTGTATTGTTCAAACATAACTGTGTAAAAAGAAGACAGGCAATCAGTCTCCTTCAAGGTTTAAATTTGTTAAATTAACACTAGCTTAAAAATATCTCACAATTTTGAATCGGGGTTTTATGATGGGAATGACACCTCTCCAAATTTCCACACCAACTAACATGTGGACTCCCAAAAATTTTTAGAGACTAAGATGACATTTTTTGAAATTTTTTTTCCTACAATAAAACAAATTTTTGTGTGCCTGATGGCTTTAAAGCAAGGTTTTGCAGCTGCATTATGGTTTTGTAAAACTCGGGTTTCATTTGCTCTATGGTAATTGATTAGGGAAAAAAAAATACTTGTTTACCCCTTTCAAAACTGACTTTTTAATATTTTAATGTATGTAGAAGGTCAAATTCATTGAAAATAATAACTAAACATTTTAAATTATTTCAAATTCCTTCAGCATACTTTATTATTAAAGCAGTACTCATTAACTTTCAATTTTATGAAACTAAAGTCAATGTATATTTCTTTTTCTTTAGAAACATTTATGTTGATAACTGTAACTTTATTTTGAAGCTGAATATTCAAATGATTTTATAGCACTTAAATAGTAATTTGATACTGTCATTTCTCTTTTGCCTTTTAAATACTTGTATATTTCACATCTATAAAGCTTCTTGCATGATAATGTATGTTTGGAAATGTTTGTAATGCATATACGTAATAATTCCTAAATTGTATTTTAGTCTATAAATCTGAAAGACATTAACCACTTACAGACAATTATCTAGAATTTTGCAGAATGAATTATCTTATGTTGTTAACCCATTAATTCCCAAATTAATTAAATACATAGATGTCAATAAATCTATTAAATTATGTTTGAAACACCAAGGCTAAATTAAATATGAAGCAAAATTAAAATTGGAGAAAAAAATTTCTATTTGGTTTTATTTATTTTTTTTTAGAAAAAAATCGGCAAAAAATCCTTTTTTAAAACTTTTTTTTAACATAAATATTCAAGATTTGTGAAATACAGCAAAATACCAAAAAATAAAAATCACATTCTAGTTTCTTGCATTACCTCAAAAATAAATAAAATAATTTCAAAATAAAACTTTGATTTCAAAATCTGACTAACTGGTGGTATATACGTGCTGAAAACTATTTAGGAATTTGGTAATACCTCCCGATTTGATAAAAATAGCAAAAAAGAAACAATGTAATGCTTTCGGTTCAGACACGGAAGTGAAATGTAACTGTCCTATAAAATAGGATGCTGGCTTGAGACGAAAATGAAATCTTTTGAATACATGACAATGAATACATGTAATTTAATTTTACAAAACAATCAATATAAACTTTAATATAAGAGTAATAATGTGCAAAAATGACAGATTATAATTCTTTAGACAATGACAGATAACAGAGACCAATGGTTAAAAGAGCGACTGTTAATCTAAGTTTTATTGTAATCCAAAATTATTACACTATCTCAATAATATAATTGTTCTAAATCAAAATTTGAGACAGACAGTGAATCTGAAATTCCAGATTTGAGAAGGTAAAAAATCCAGAATTGTGGATAAATTTTGAATGCAGTCACCCCAGATTAATAACAAGAAAACACATAATGCTCAAATAAAGCAGTTAAAGTGCACAGTTATGTGGTTGAAAATTAATTAATAATTTAAAATGCAAAAACTTTAGTTTTCATTAGAAATGAAATACAATGGAATAAAAAAAATGCAAAAATAATTTAATTGTGCTGTGTATTTTAACTCATAATTTTAGAAACATAAGCATAACACATGCTAATTTTACTTATTTGTGAATATTTCTTGGCCAATAGAGTTTTCATAAAAGGTTTATTGCAGATTTAATCTATTTATGGAAATTGAATGAGTATATGAAGCTAGAAAGCTTGTCATTACTTTATAAAATCTGAACATTTTTAGATAAACAGTGTGTTTTCACAAGGTTCAATGTAATTTCAATGAAATAAAAGAGTGAAAATAAAATTATTCTATGTATAAAAGAACAGTTGTAACTAGATCTAGTTTTGCAGTTGGAAATCAATACCAAAATACACATTTTGAGATATAGCAGCTTTAGCAAAACATTACCTAGAAAATTCTAGTGCTACATTTTCCCAAAATAATTATCACATTACGAGTAGTCTTTTGAACAATTTGTACTAATTTTTGTAGTAAAAAAACTTTTGAACAGAAACTAAATTCACTTATGTACAGTTTACAAGAGTGAACTAGATATATATATATAAAATGATTTGCCTAGATGCATAACTCCTTCCAATTTAGAGTCAATATTGATTTTTTTTAAAGTAAAAAGTCTTTTGAGGAATCAAATAATATTTTATTACGGACAAATTGAGACGATCTAAAAAATAACAATAATAAATACAAACAAAATGCATATATATATTTTAAAATTTTCACAAGTTTTTTTTAAGTACTTACAGTTTATGGTCAAACATTTAACTAACATAAAACAAACACAGGGTTTACATGAAACTTAGAGCAAAAGTAGAATGCAGTAAATTTAATGCTACACTGGAATGAAGTAAAGTACAAATGAATGCAACAGTTGATCAATTTCATAATGAAAACAGCATTCATATAAAAGATATGGAAAATATAAAAGTTGCAGACAAAACAAAATGAGTATTAGCTTTGATGTAAACTCAATTCTTCATTATAAAATACAGAGTGAATTGAAACCTTCCATAGTGGCTATATAGATTCAATACTCTTTCACAGGAGAATAATAATAATGCCAGTTTTATATATTCTGAGTGTTAAAAAAAATCCCAAGAGCGATATGAATGTTTGGCTAATACATATATTCAAAATATAAACAATCATATTAATTAGATTTTCTTTTAACATATTGACTACCTCAGCTGTGATTCACCTGAAGTACTACTGGCTGCCTCAGTGTCCTTTTTGGGGATATTTCTTGCTGTCCTACCGCCAGGAGAAAAACTCTTGAGTAGGGTTGCCTCATAGACAAATTGCAGAAAGGAGAGATACTGATGTAAAATCAATTGCAACATTTGGAAACCTAAGCGCACTTCTATTAGGCGAGGAATTCGTTTTCGGAAGAAGTACAAAGAGAAATGAGACTTCTGCCGGTTCTATCTGCACCAAATGAAATAAAGCCCTTTCCTTCACCCCCAAAAGGCAGTGGAATATCCCATTTCCATAACGACTGCCAAAGGCATGTCTGGTGTCTATAGTTTTTCTTGTGGTGGTAAGACAGTACTGGCACCTGAATGACACGCGAGCCAAATGCTGGCCTCTGTGTGAAACAAGATAACTTACAATCGCTAGTCAACGTGTTAATATGTAAATTAATTGGATTTGCTTTTAACACATTGACTACCTCAGCTGTGATTCACCGGAAGCACTGTGGCTGCCTCAGTGCCCTTTTTAGGGATATTTCTTACTGGCACCTCAATGACACATCGTGAGCCACATGCTGATCTGTGGGTGAAACAAAATAACTTACGATTGTTAGTCAATGTGTTAATATGTAAATTAAGGCAAGACATCAATATTTAAAAGTATTACATACAAGTCCACTCTCTTATTTGTATAATTTTTTAACTCGTGAAGTTTCATCATATTAAAGCTTAGATATTTTGAATGCATTTTTCGTCTCTCACCACTTTGAAACAGACAACAAAATTCATTATGTGAAGAAATGTTAACTGACTGAAATTGGTTTTTAGACAATAACTGAAATGAACGTAAGAGTAATCATTAAAAAAGAATCAAGAAATATGTGTATGATTACTAGAAAATATTTTCCTATTGTAAAATCTAATTTAAAAAATTCGTATTTTTAGGAAAGTAAATCTAAGCAATTAAATGCAGAACCAGACATTTCACAAAGCATATATGGCCTCGAAAGCAAAATTACAAATATACATTAACCCTTATTCTAATAATTTATCTGTCGATTTTCAAGAATAACAGAAGAAAAATATACAGTTAATGTTAAGTTTAAGGTATGGAGCCAATTCCTCTCCATTTTGCATTGCCGATTAATAGCTGCCAAGAGGAAGATGGTTTAGCTGCGTGTTTACGCTGCAAAAATTCTCATTTTTGGAATTCAAAAAAAAAAAAAAAACTAAAGATTCCTAACATTCAATGAAAAAGCGTAGCTACTAGGTTCCCGCTCTGCTGAAAGCAAAGCCGCTGATGATTTTTTAAGTTTAAAAAATTTGCCCAGATCATGTACGCAAGAGAACAATAAAATGTTCGCTCCTCAACCAAAAGAAATGTTCTCACATCGCCAAACCATCTTGCTCTTGGTGACAAAAATTTGGGGATCCAAAGTGGAGAGGAACGGCTCTGTACCTTAAAATTAAATTTCACCAAATTTACTATTGTTTTTAGATTATACTAGAGGAGGTTCATTTAAAGAACATTGCAAATGTTCTGTTCTTGAATGTTACAACAAAAACGAAATTATAAGTAAAATTATAATTGGAAAATTCAATTTATCACAGCACAATTAATAATTATAATTTTGTAATATCTGTTATACTTATGTATTTTTAAATATCAAATTAAAATATCCTAACTTATCAGAAATGACACATTAAACTATAAATGCATGGTATTTGTAAAATATACCATTTGAATGAGCTTCACTTTCTCATTAATCATTTCAAAAACCTCAGTTGTCAATATTTTAAACAGTTTACACCACAATAATTACATTAGCATTGTTAAAAAAAATAATAAATATGGAGCCATACATACACAGTATTACAGACGAGATAACAAAAGTGCCGAAAAGCAGTTGCTTTCACAAAATAGAGCATAAAATTATATAGTACAAAATAATGATAAGTTGAAAAAAATGAAGCAATGAGATTATGTACATCTAGCACTTGATATAGAAATGATCACAACATTTTAAATTAAGACTTCTACTTTTTCATGGATAATCTAACTTGCTGACAATATCTCGAATTTTTGATATCAAAACTTCATTCTCGTTGGGATTTTCCAATAAACTATGCAGTTGATTCATATATGAATCTATAGTTTCTGGAGTAGGTAGCTCATTTGTACCTATAAAGAAAAACATTATTAAATGGGAAAACATTATACATAGTAATGCATTAGTATTAGTTTAAAGGGAAAAGATTCATTATTATAAGACAGCAGTTCCCAACCTTTATTTATTTTTTAATACTCCCTACAGTGATACCCCTCCCACCCATTTCTTCATAAAAAGAAGTTTTTATTAAAAATATTAAGGGCTTTGATTAACCTACGAGTCAAACAATCAGAATTAGCTTCATAGGGATTTGTAGGATTTATTTTTAATTTTACATTTTATTCCACTTTCACTTTCTCATACACAAAGAGAAAGTATTGCAATTGTCAAAAATTTTGAACTCGAGATTTTGACGAATCTCCATGTTTTAGACCTCCTCAAGTCCGAAAAACACAATTTTGGAATTATGTTCGTCTGTCTGTGAACATGATAACTCGAAACTATTAGAGCTATGGGGATGAAATTTAGTATGTGATCTTTATACATAATTTGTAGGTTTCTATCAAATTTTGGACAAAATCCGTTTAAGGGATGTCTGTCTGTCCGCATTCATGTGAATTCTATAACTCAAAAACTTAAATAGCTAGATGGTTAAAATCTGGCACGCTTTCTTTTTCATCAGAAATGTAGGTCCGTATAAAATTTTGGGCTAAATCCATCAAAGGGTTGGCCATCTGTCAGTTTGTATAATCGTGCGCTTTTGAACCCCATATCTTCCTAACAAAATTAGAGATAAATGAAATTTCGTACGTAGTCTTGAAACCCTAATTGTAGATTTGTCTCCAGTTTTCATTTAAATTGGTTAACAAAAAGGCATTGAAACAGTTTTTTCTCCATTCTACGCAAAAAAAAAGCCATGACTGCTGAAGCGAGTGTTTTCCCCACCTTAGGGAATGCCACACATTTTGTGGCGTGTGGTTTTCAGTGTTATTCATTGGCAAAAAAGGTTTTGGGAGACCACTCCTGCTGGTTTTATGATAGTATCAGTTCCACGTCGAACCAAATGAAAACAGCATGGATATCATTTTCCAATAACATATCAAGAAAGCTAGCAATTCCTCATCGTGATAATCAATTACTGAAATGGAAGAAAACTGCAATGCATTCTTTAAGCTTGTTTCATGAAGATAAAATGGGGTTCAAACGAAGATGAATACAATTTCATATCTAGAGATGTGTTGAGGGTACTGCAATATTTGTTATTAATATGTGCATAAGACAAGTATTTCTTTCCACAAGTTCTGTGATAGTGAAAGGCATTAAATGTTTTATTGCTTCAACACTGAGTTACTTCCAATTTACTTTCTTTATTTACAATGAATACTCTTCTTTCATTGCCTACTCAGTCTTTCAATCAAGCATAATGTCCACACGAACATGGGGAAATAAACTTCTATAGCTTTTATTTTTAAATTTAATTTCCTATGTTTTTCATTTTCCATCATTATCAATATCACTTTCATGTACCCCTCTAACTGATCCACTGCATAATCCCCAGGGGTACACACACAATGGGTTGGAAACCTCTGTTCTAATAATATACTATTATGGCAGTAAAAGCATTACAATTTATTAACAGTTGGCTGCATAAAATTATTCTAAAGATTCAAATGGAAAAAAGAGGTTTATTTGATGGACTTTTAGTAATTCTAAAACAATTAGAATATGTAAATAACTGAAAAGTGTTTCAAATCAAATAAGGTTCTGTATCATCTTTGTTCAATCTCTAATTGGAATGAATTTTGTTCTTTGATTGAATAAAATCTTTATAATTCTATTTTAATTTCATATTTTGATATAGATATAAATTTGAGAGCCAATTCCAAAATGGACATTACATTTTTGCACCATTTACATTTCTTTTTATGAACATAGCATTATAAATTTAAAATGGACAAATAATACTATTGAGAAGAAGGCAATTTTGATCAGTTTGAAATAGGAATGCATAATTACACCATCATTTTTGCTACTGAGTCATCACTTAAGAGACCGTGCTAACCAGGTGTATAAAAATGACAAAATCTCAGGTGGTTTGCGTTCATTTGCAACTGCAATATATCGGTTTTAGAAAGACAATATAGAAAAAATTTTTACATTGCATTTTTCCAAAATTAATTATAAAATTATTTAAGTCGTCTGTAGTGCATAACTATGGAATTGGTTCAATTTTGCATAGACTATCATCTTTTATATAATTTTCAATAGTGAATTTGAAATTCTCAAAATGGTAGCTGAATATGAAATTATTCTGACAGTACAATTGCAATCAATTTGCATGCATAACGATTCCAAATGTTCCCTAATATGTTAATGGTCTCATAATTCCAAAATTTTACATGAGAACAAGTGTTGTATATACTATTAAATACAGTGGCTAACTTCTCTTTTTATTAAATAAAAATGCCTTGTATGCTTTTGAATTCTGAATACAAAAATATTCTTATTTAGAGGGATGAGATTGACAAAAAAGGAAAAAGACTGAAATCATACAAGAGTAAAAAAATTGTACCATAATTTATACGCGAATCAATCTTTTCATCATCTCTTTTATTTTTTTTATTTTAGAAGATTTTTTTATGTCTTATTCTCTGAGTTTTTGCTGCATTTGCACACAGCTTTTTAGCTGCCACTTTTCACAGGAGTTTTTCTTTTTTTTATGTAGTATATTTATCTGTTTTTGTTCAATTTTTTTTTTTATTTCTTCATCTTGGTAAGCCCTACAAGATGATCTTAAATTTTCAACTAGTTTTTTTTTTCAACATTTTTATGCATTTTTTTTTTTTTTTTTTTGCAAAACATGCAACAGAGGTTTTGTTTTCTCCAAAAAGGTGGTACTTAATACTTTGAGTGGCACTGAATGTTCATCCTTGTAGAGCTTGCTGATATAATGTTGATTCGTCAGTAGAAGATGAATCAGCTAGTTTCCTAGTCGGTGGAGTTAAGCCGCACGGTCGAGCATATTTTCCCAGAATTTTCTTTTGAAAATGGAAAATAGGAAGGTTTCTTTTCTTTGTGTAAAAGAGGAATTTTCGGAAGAAAAACCAAATTTTTGAGGGGAAAAAAAAAAAAACACCCATGGAATTTTGAGAGAAAAAAAGACAAAAATGCGGAATTTTTCCAAAAAGCAGAAGAATCTCATTACTGTATTTAACTTTTTCTTGTAGGTAATTTTTAAGAGCCTCCACTCTCTGAATAGATATAAGTTCAAGAATATCTAGAAATTAGTCAAACCTTTTAAGATTTTTCTTTGCAGGATTTTTTTAAAGAAATTTTTTTATATGATCTGCCACTGAAAATCTCTTAATGAGTTAAGAGACCAATGCAATGAGTTACTGACAGCAGCTCCACAATTTTAAGCAAATTCCAAAAAGAGAAAAATCAACAGTCTCCCAACTTACATCAACATGTCTACAGGAAAAGCAATTATTATTTATAAAAGAAGGATAATCTTTTCTTAAAATTCATTTTTGAATCAAAGAAAAAATTCTTTGTGAAATGTTTATGAAAAAAAAAATAATAATAACCCTGAATAGCATATGCAAACAGGAAATATTGACTGATATGCTAGGAATGAACTTTGACCTTAAAATGGCATGAATCTTTTTATATCACTTTCAAACAATTTTATTTACTCTCCTCTTTCTATCAGAATAGGTTAAATGTGAATGATTGCATATTAATGCTTTTTTTAAAAATCATTTTCAATATTTTTCTATCTGATGTTTTCTAACATTTAATTTCAAGTATTGGTGAATAAAATAATTTTTTTTTTTTTTAAAAAGTGCACCTTATTTTGACTTCCAATCAATTATTTATGAGCTCATTAAATATAAGCTGCTTGTTTCTAAATAGCTTTGACCTGTACTTAATGTTGGCACAGAATAACTTTCAATGCAACACCAATTAAGGCATAACAAACATCTTTCGAAAGAAAAACACCAGCCTGTAGCCATAAAAGGTATAGTACTTATTCAGAGAACTCCAAATCATAACAATAATACACACATTTAAAAAAATTATAACCAATAAGAAACTTACAAGCACATAAATATGAACTAAAAAATAGACAAAGATGTAAAGAATGAATTCATATCCCCATGAAGTGAATGCACATATTCTCATAATAAATAACACGATTCACTTAAATAATATGAAACCAAATTAAACTTTATTTTACTAAAAACACAAAAAGCTGACAAAAATGAAGCACCCTCTTACCTGGTAAAGGAAAATCTGCAAATTTCTCCAAGAGAACAGTTCTTAACGTTTCCAAATGTTGCTGCAAAGCAATATTATTACTACGTTGCTGTGAATTCTCAACTTCAAGTTTCTCAATAGCTGACTTCATATTTTCTATATGCTTGGTTAAAATGGCATTCTGTTCTTCATATTCAGTGTTGGATTTTCTCAACTGTCGCAACTCAGCTTCCCGGGCTGAATATTAAAAGAGAGAAACACAAAGAATAAGAACAACAACACAAACAACAAAGGATATTATCAAAGAATACTGTTTAACCCTCCGAGCGGTGCAAACGTCTTTTTCCGTTTTTCACGTTCAATTCAAAAGCAGATAGCTCGTATTTATATTTTCTTAAACCATCGTGGATAAAGTATTCTTAAGATTTTAGAGATATAATTAAATACAAAAAAGATTGATTCATTTACTTTAAAAGCTAAGCTTTCTAACCTGATAGCTAAAAGTTCAAAATAATTGCGCACTCAGAGGGCGATAAGTAATAAGAAAATATAAAAATGGTTTGGGCAACTTATGGATTCATTACTAATTACATTTGAGTTCAAAATAAATTTTTTCTCACAATCACATTCAAAAGTAAATGGTGTTTTATGCATTTTCTAAATTAAAACTATTATTGAAAGTACAGAAGGTTCGATTAAATATTCATTTCTCCGGTAATTTTTGCCTACTATTGTATTTCAAATGCAGCAGCATGCTGCATGCTCTGGATGCTTTGTACTCTTTTTAATCTTTTAGCTTTTTTTTCCACTGGTTTGTTGGCTTTTTTGGTATCAGTTGTTTATTTTGAGTTACTGTTTTTTCTATGTTTTTAGAATTCTAAATAATTCTGATAACAAGGTTAAGGTATCGTGAACTGAAGATTTGTGAAGTGGCTATTAAGGAAACCCGAAGACAATCTCTTAACTGCCTACACTTTACAGAGCCTATGTGTTAACTGCCAGAAGCATATATGTGCATCTTTGTTATATACCTATGCACCTTCAAAATGCAAGCAATGTGTGTCCATTTTTTTAAAGTTCTTTTAAGCATACTACAACAACTTGACAGACAACAGCATAATTATTGAAACAAAGTCTTTCAGTGAATGCTAATTAGCATGATACTAATATAGCATAAAACAATTCAAATAAATCAGAGAAATAGACTGGAACAAAGAACACAAATGCACCTATGCAATGGAATGGCACATCAGCAGATAAAAGGAACCTCCTAAGTACAAATACAAAAGTACTATCATGAAATTGTTTCCATTCTTCTATTTAAAATACTGAGCTAAGACAATTTTAATTATTTTGAGACTAGAAAATCACCCGTCATGGTTTGATGGGTGCAAATCGCCTCTTCATTCGAGAGATTTCCCGTCAAATTTGACGTGTTTAAATAGATATATATGCGAAAGAAAAATTTAACATTGATTGAAAACAAATGAAATAAACATATGTTTCATGACAGGAATTTTTTTTTTATTTACATGTTATTTAAATATTTATTTATTCAAAAAACCTCATGGTTAACAACATTCCGTGTGAAGAATTTTTCGTTGTTTAATAATTTTCCTTGTACTTCAGATGTCTTTGTGTAAATTTTAATGTGATTGGGAATCCTAGACCTTGAATGTGCAACATAGAGCTGTCCATGTGAAAAGACGGGTTCATCGAGTTAAATTCCAACATGATCGAAAGTTTGCCCCTGCGATTTGTTGATAGTCATCGTGTTAGCTGGAATTAACTGTAACTGGCTTCGGTTGAGAAAGAACGGTAGATTCACGTCACTGGTGGCTAATTTAATTGTTAGAAAGAAAACAACATCGCCACGAATGCATTCAGATACAATTTGGCGTCCAAACTATATCACGTGCATGATATAACATTGATGTAATTTATTACTTTCTAATAAAAAATGGAAATTAATTTGAAATATAGGATTAATATAATTTAAAATTTCTCGGGAACTATTGATCATAGCGAGATAAATTTTATGTCAATGGATAGAAAATTTTATTTCACTATTTTAGAGCTACTAAATTTGAAATTAGAACAACAATTACTCTTTTAAATTTAAAATGACTGAAATTTAGGTTCTCTAACAATGAAATAATGCTGTTTAATGTCTCGCTGTGCTATGGCGTGAATTTTATTGTTGGTGACGTCACAGCGTTACCGGAGGATTAGGGCTATTATATTAGTAATGTTTTCTCGAGGTACAGACTGCATGTAATGTGAATAATTGCAATTGATTTAAAATTTCAAGCTTAAAAAGTTAGTTCTTCAAATTTTCATGTAAAAGTAAACGACATCTCTTTGTATACAGCCAGATAAATTATTTTTGATATAAGAATGGCTATCTTTTAATCTGATGCTAAAGTACAAATAAATCCCAAAGATATGTAAACAACTAAAAAAATAAAATAAAACATTCAAGTGGCATTTAAAAAAAATAAGTGTATTTCCTTGCAACAGCAGTTTTTCTATGATATTCAATATATTTTCTAAAATTCACTGTTAATTATACCCATGATAATGTGCACTCAAATAAATACTTTTAATATTTTCGCTGGAGTGAAGTAGCACCACTGTACATGTGAATAAACATACTTATTTAAACTTCGTAAAATACTTGCAATGAATGCGAGAAGAAATGAGCAGGAAAAATAAATAAAATAACTAAAAAGCTTACATAAAGGTTTTCTTAGACTAGAGTTGCAACATGCGCAGATGTTAAAAGTATCTTCCTAAATATATAATTTGTGTTTAATTTAGAAGTTCAGAGAAGAAAATTAACCATGTAACTTGGAAAAAAGACCCTCTTTTCACTGACCCATTTCATCTCAAATTTGATACAGGTCTCTAATTACTAATATAATAGCCCAGATCTGTCTCTTGGTAACGCTCCGACGTCACCAACAATAAAACTCGAATAGCACTGCAAGACATTAAACAGCATTATTTCATTGTTAGAGAACCTAAATTTCAGTCATTTTAAATTTAAAAGAGTAATTGTCATTCTAATTTCAAATTTACTAGCTCTAAAATAGTGATATAAAATTTTCTATTGATTGCCATACAATTTATCTTGCTATGATCAATAGTTCCCGAGAAATTTAAAATTATATTAATCATATATTTCAAATTAATTTCCAATTTTTAATAGAAATCAGTAAATCACATCAGTGGTATACCATGCGAGTGATATATAGTTTGGACACCAGGATGCATCTAATTATTTATTGCAATCGTGATGATATAATTTGATAATATTTTTTGGCAACATTTGACAAGCAGAGAAGTGCTTTGTTTTGATTAAATTTCGAAAAAGAATTCCTTTGAAACTTTAACTTATGTTTGACAAGCTGAGAATTCCATGGTTATTGAATTATAATAAAATTGTTAAACAACGAAAAATACTTCAAACGGAATGTTGTTTACCAAGAGATTTTTTGAATAAAGAAATATGTAAATAAAAAAAAAATTCCTGTCATAAAACATATGTTTATTTTATTTGTTTTCAATCAATGTTAAACATTTATCTCGCATATATATCTATTTAAACACATCAAATTTGACGGGAAATCTCTCAAATGAAGAGGCAATTTGCACCCATCATACCATGACAGGTGATCTTCTAGTTTAGATATAATGACTACATGGCAAATTTCAATCATGTAGTCTGTTGCATTTTTGAGTTGTTATTTTCAAATAAAAAAGACAGAAAAACAGATTCCTCACTGAAGAATTTTGATCCTAAATTTCATACACATCTACAATTTTGATAAAAACACCTCACCTTGTATTTCATCTATCTCACTCATTATTATTTAGTCATCATGTTCATACAGGAACATACACAGACATGAATGGAGGGTTCGAGTTAAAATTGAATCAAGGCCATGTTTTGCCCATTTTGCACCAACACTGCCACAGTAGTTGGGAAATGTTGTATTTTCTCTGTAATAATGATTCAAATCCATACTTCACTTTGTATCCACCAGGCAGTAAGAAAAATTACAAGCCTGCTGTAATTTCAAATGCAGTTGATCAACTTTGAGGTCTGCTTTCTCAGAAATAAATCTCATGTACTTGGTTAACTTTAGCTTTGAACCCTCCTATTAAAATTACATTTTTTCTCCAAACTCAGGTATTTCTAAATTGTGAAAATTTTTTAAAATCTTAAAGTCAGGTTTCTTAACAGTCGCAATATTCTTCTATACTTTGTATACAAGAAAGCAAAACTAGATATTAAACAAACAGCACATTTTGGAAGAAAAGAGAGCCCAGGAAATGAAAAGGTGCTACTTATGGACATCGTGTAATTAATACTTGCAGTCTTTCCTGAAATCAGATTAAAACAAAGAGAGATTATTTAACCTAATACATTGGCTTCAAGCTTTTCAGACTACTTGATGCTGATGCAGAAAATATCTCCCCTTTAAGAAATCATCATGTTCAAGGGCATATTAAAACAATATTATATTAGATACATAGATTAGGACTATATGAAAAAAAAAAAAAAATACTATATGAAAGTCCCCCAAAAAAGGTGCATAAAATTAACCATGGTTACTGAATCACTTTTAAGATAATATATATGTTATGTGTGTACAAACATATATTTGTTAATGGTAATTTTTTTCAACGGTTATTCAAAGCAATTAAATTTTTCACATTATTTTCTTATTCCTTGTTATTCTGCTCAGAATTTTTTACTACATTTAAAAGATCATGGACGTAATATAAATATTGATAGTAAATGCGAGACCTGTCTGCCTATTCTGTATTGAGCTACATAAATGTTACCTTCCTGTAAAAATAACAACATGTTAAATTGATTTATAAAAAATTAAAACAAAAGTCCAAAAGTTCTGTGGCTCAATGCATAACATCTTTTTTTTTTACTACATTTAAAACGTCTTGGATGTAATATAAATATTGACAGTAAATGTGAGAGCTGTATGTATATTCTGTATTGAGCTACATAAATGTTACAATTCCTGTAAAAATAGTACGTTAAATTGATTTATAAAAAATTAAAACAAAAGTCCAAAAGTTCTGTGGCTCAATACACAACACTTTTTTTACATTCTTCTACTAAAACAGAATTTTACACGGCAGTTTCATATAGATTGTGATTCTATTGCTGCTAATGATATTAGTTTCCTGGCTTTCTCCCTACTCAGAATCACTCTATGTGTACAATATACATTATTAGAAACGCTTTTGCCAGTTATTTAATATGAAAAAAATATTTTTATGAAATTTAATTTTTAAAAAATGGAATGAACATCCTAAAAAATCTATTAAAACAGTATATTACATTTCTTATGTGTAAAAAATACTGGAAATTTAAAAAAAAAATACTTTGCTTCTAAAACTGCATAAGAATTCTAAGAAACATTAAAACTACTCTTTGCAACACAAGTTAAATTATATTAACTGTAAAGGTTATTATGATCTTTGCTCAAAACTTTAAAACAGTTCAATAACAAATTAGTGCTCTTTGCACGAGTACCAGAATAGCATGTTGCAGCATAAATATAAAAATAGTATAATTATACATACCTAATAGTATATATTTTAGAAAAGATTTAAACAAGAGAAACTGCCAAAATATTACTTCAAATCTTTATTCTTTAACAAATCATAAGAAAGTAATTGCTCTAATCAAAAACTTATGCTTTTATAAATGAATATATGTTTGTTTTAAATTCAATTTATTATTACAAATAATGCTAGACATAAGATACTAATTTATAGATAATAACTCAAGTAACTATTAATTTTCCCTGATTTTTAGATATTTTTGCGAATTTCCCTGACTTTTCCAGATCAATAAAATTCCCCGACTTTTCCCTGATTTTCAAGTTCTGTTGCCACCCTGTGTAAATGAAATAATCTGAAAAAAAAAAATAATCCTAAGCCATGCATATGAACAGCAAACGAATGAAGGAAACATTCCTCCCCCCTTCTACTATTCTTATACTTCCTTCCTCAGTTAGCACACAGGTTTCCTTCCTTTTCCAAATTTTTTCTTTTTTGTTATATCCTGATATATTTAAGACTAAGTAGCTTCATTTTATTTCAGTATCTAATCAGAGAACTTCTTTACTGATAAAATTATACAAATTCATATTCAAGAAGTGCATTTGCATATACAATATCAATCTCAAGTGATTACTTTCGACAGTTATTATTCATCTTAGAATTAACATTATTATGAATCAATAAAAGGTCAAGATAAATCAAAACTGAAATTAACCTTCTGCTCATCTTCACACACAATTTCAAGCACAATACAATGAAAAATCACTAAATGGAAAATTCAAAATATCTCAAGACATTCTTAGAGAATAAGATTAGTTAACTTAACAAACATTAGCATTTGAAATGTTCTATAAATTTAATAATTTCAAACTCTGTGTAAGTTTACTTATCATCCAGAGTTAAGCTATAACTCAAATATTATCTCGGACTTCATCAAAGGAAACATTCAACATTTATTCCTTTTTACATTATTGTCGATTTAAAATCATAGAAATCTGGAAAGTTTCTTATAAATGCATTGCCATACTTATATGATAAAAACTGAACACGGTTTTTAAATTATATATCTATATATATAAAGCAGGGATCTACAATTTTTGTCCAATCTTGAAGAAATTTGGCACATGTGCTCGTCAAAAACAAGAGGGAGATCACCGTCCACTTTTCAAAGCCTAAAAGTTAATTAATATTTCAGTTAATTAAAAATTAAGCAGGATTTGATGTTAATTGCAATATCTTCCAAAAATATTATCTCAGAAGAATTATTTTTACGCCATCTTAAAGATATATATATGAAACTTTTCAGCGACACCAATTTCATTTCTGTACAATTTTTCCTCCAATTTTAATAAATTTGCCAAAATTACTTTCATACACAAATAAAAACAGATGATTAACATTTTATATCAGGAACAACTATTGATTTGGTTTAGTTATTCCATTTTAGCTGGAATTACTTTGAATTATTGTTACTTTTCCAAAAGTGAAAATAGTCCATTGGGCTCATAGTTTTCTGTCTCCCACAATGTTTTGATACTCAAACGACTGAGTAATGCTGGATATTCAGCTAGTACATTATATTGTTCTTAATAAAGCTCTGAACAGTTATTTACCTTTGTTATGATCCAAGAATTCCTCTGTAAATATTGGAATATCAAAACCAGGAGCTTCACCATCATTATGGGTTTCATTCATTGGCTTTAAAAATAAAAATTATTGATATTAAATCTCAATTATCTCACACACATACAGTCAGTGATAATTCATACTCTCAGAAAATGCACATATATTTTTAAAATAATAGTGTACCTATGTAACAGTAGAGTTGTTTTAAAACTCCGTGAATATTAAAAGAAACTAGAAAATATTAAATAATCTAAAAACAGTTCCATTTATATTCACTGTAGAAAAAAATTTCTAAATGAAATTTTTTTATTATGTTTAAAAATTTGCAAATAAAAAAATAGTGCATACTGAAAATATATATTTATTCTGAAAATAATTCTTCAACTGTTCAGTAAAATGTGTTTTGTAAGCTATATTACACAGTCATTACTTTCAATGCTAGATTTCCTGAATTGCACATTTAATTACTTAGGGTAAAATTTTTAAAGATTTTTGTCAGTGGCGAGAAATTTAAAATAATAATGCTAAGCTAAATGTATTGAACAGTCTAATTTGTTGAAGATTTATTAAGAAGTAAATTTATGCAAAGATTTAAAGCATATACAGTGAAACCTCTTCGAACGGCCACCCCTCTTAACGGCCAATTTTTCGTGGCACGGATTTTTCGGCCCATAGACCTAATGTTAAATAACCCCTAGCAACTGAAAAACGAACTTGAAAAAATGGTTTTTTCAGAGAAGGATAAAAACTTAAAACAGTCACAAATTGTATCCTTTTTTCAAAAAATGTAAAAAATTATTAAATAAAATACTATTTTCTCTTTAGATAAGTCTCAAACTTCATTTTAAATAAGAAATATGTGTCAGACTTGTTTATATTATGTATTATAGCAATTATCTTGTAATTGTAACGAAAACCCTTCAGAACTGCCACCCCCTCTGAGCGGCCAATTTTTCTCGGAACGGAGGGGTGGCCATCAGAGAGGTTTCACTGTATAACATCAAAATAATTTGTAATGCATAAAAAAAATGCAGTTAAATAATGTGAAAATGATATACTGTTTCATTTAGGAACACAGTTATTTATATGGAAATTTTTTTGCAGGTGCACACATTTAGAACAAAGCATGCATTAGGGGAAAAAATAACAAAAGACTTCTAAATGAATTAATTTTTTTTCACAGATAAATACACTCAGTCAGTAATTCTTTTTTGTCTCATTCAAAATATTACTGAGCATTGAAAAAAATTTAGAGCTAAAAAATGTCACTAATACATGCAGATATAAAATTCATGAATTAAATTTTATTTTCAAATTTTACAACTAAAATAAGTAAAAGTTTAATATTCTTTGTAAGTTATGATGATTAAATAAATAATAATAAGAAGAACTAGACTGCACAAACCTCAACAGTCGAAGAAGTATAATAGGATCCGTCTCCATCTTCATATTCTGAAACAATTGCTCTTATTATTACCAAAAACATATCACAAGCGACTCACTGATAAAAAAATTCCGGCCAATAGCAATGTTTGTACAGAAATATTATAATAAAAAATGATAACCTTTTCGTTTCTTTTCCTGTTGCTTTTTAAAGATTTTGTATGCTTCAGTCTGCTGATATTGTTCAAGTTCTTTCATATAACGTTCTTTATCTTTTTCTGCTTCTTCTAAGTATTTCTGTAGAAAGAAAATTTACTTAGGGCATTTTTTTTTTATCAATAATAAACAATTTTTTAAAAAGTAATTGCATTTAAAAAAAGGTTGGGGTTGATTTAAGAAAAACATAAATGATTCTACACCAGTGGCAGATCCGGGTGGGCTATCGGGCTACAGCCCCCCAAGAGCCAAGCCAGAATTCTTGATTTTATTTAACATCATTACAACTGATTTTTCTTAATTTCCCTCTTTTAAAAAAGTAATAAAAACGTTTCAACATTACTTTCTGGCTTGACAGGCTCGAAAATTTTCCTACTTTTGTAGTCATTCCACTTGTACTTGTAGCTTTGACGCGGTCAAAGACATTTTTTGGCTACTTATTTCATTGTAATTTTTATCAAATTATCGAAAGTATTATATTGTTTTTTTATGATTCTTATTGTCAGGTGAGAAAAGTCTGTAATGACCTCAGCCCCCCCTCCCCAGACCCAAATCCTAGATTCGCCACTGTTATACACTTTATATCATAAAATATAAAAATAGTAACAAACCATGAAAACATGCTTTAAAAGAAATGAAAGATTTTTTTTGTATTTTCTATTAGATCAAGGGCTACAGCTAAAAATGGACATGAAGCATGCCAGTTACCATACTTGAAAAACATGTAACTTATTGCAAAATTCACGGATTAATAAAAAAGGACTTGGTGCTTGTTGGACTAACTTCCAAGCCAGAATTTATTCTTGGTGACTTCTGTTGTGGTTCAAACAGAAAAGTACTATATAAATATATGGAAAGCTATATTTTGTCAAAAACCAAGATAATACATAGTAAGCTTCTTTAGAATATGAAAAAAATTTACTCTACTTACTAATTTTCCTATATATCATAATATGTATCCATGTGCATATAATAAGGTAATATTTAAATATATATATATACTTCAAATCCAACATCTTTCAGAACCCAGTTTTCAAGAAAAAAAAACCAAATCAGAAAATTACAGGTGTTTCTTAAAACTTCTGTTTTATAATAAGGAGGCTCTATTTTAATATTTATTACATGCAACATGGTAATGGCAACACTTATTAAACACATAAAAAAAATATTAAAAGTACACTTTTCCAAGGGAGTAGGAATAATAAATTATTATTCTTATCTAAAAGTAACTAGATTATTCTTATCTAAACTAGAAAATCACCCATTGTGGTATGACGGGTGCAAATTGCCTCTTCATACGAGAGATTTCCCATCACATTTGACGTGTTTAAATAGATATATATGCGAAAGAAATGTTTAACATTGATTGAAAACAAATAAAATAAACATATGTTTCATGACAGGAAATTTTTTTTTTTATTTACATGTTATTTAAATATTTATTTATTCAAAAAACCTCATGGTTAACAACATTCCATGTGAAGTATTTTTCGTTGTTTAATAATTTTCCTTGTACTTCAGATGTCTTTGTGTAAATTTTAATGTGATTGGGAATCCTAGACCTTGAATGTGCAACATAGAACTGTCCATGTGAAAAGACAGGCTCATCGAGGTAAATTCCCACATGATCGAAAGTTTACCCCTGCGATTTGTTGATAGTCATCGTGTAAGCTGGAATTAACGGGAATTGGCGGCGGTTGAGACAACATTCCATGTGAAGTATTTTTTGTTGTTTAACAATTTTCCTTCTACTTCAGATGTCTAATCAAAACAAAGCACTTCTCTGCTTGTCAAACATTACCAAAAAAAAATATTATCAAATTATATCATCACAATTGCAATAAATAATCAGATACATCGTGGCATCCAAACTATATCACATGCATGATATACCACTGACGTGATTTCTGCTTTCTATTAAAAAACGGAAATTAATTTGAAATATATGATTAATATAATTTAAAATTTCTCGGGAACTATTTATCATAGCAAGATAAATTTTATATCAATCAATAGCAAATTTTATTTCGCTATTTTAGAGCTATTCAATTTAAAATTAGAATGACAATTACTCTTTTAAATTTAAAATCTCTGAATTTTAGGTTCTCTAACAATGAAATAATGCCATATAACGTCTTGTAGTACTATGGCGCAAATTTTATTGTTGGTGACGTCAGAGCATTACCGGATCAGTGAGAGACAGACCTGGGATATTATATTAGTAATGTAATTAAAATTAGAGACATTTACTTATAAAAAACATTTGACATAATACATAGCAATAAATCTTCTTACATCATACATTTAAAATAATGGAAATATTTATTACAGTAAGCAATCATTATAAAATTTACATACTGCTTATAGGCAGACTACTACTAGGCAAATATTTAGTTTTGCAGCATGTAATAATAATTGATTAAAACAATTTGTTATAGTAACATTCAATACAATCCAAATATATACATTGCAATTTGCATTGAGTATCCAGTTTTCAATTAAAAATTTTAACTCAGATTTAATATGGAGATAAAAGCATTGTTTTTAAAAAATAGATCAATAGAATAATTGCTTAAATATGCAATAATTAAAGTATAAAACTGTTGTATTCCAAATGGAAGAGAATGAAGAAAAGATTTCAAAAACCTGTTAAGTCTGAATCATGTTTATTCTTCACAGTGGAGTGGTGAAAATGTGAAAGTTAAAAGTAACAGGTGCCTAGGTAACAGTTAAAGGTTTTAACCGATTGAATTATTAAAAGGTGTAGATATAACAAAAACTCACTTGTTTTTCATGAGATCCTAATTTACTCCAATCACAAGCAAGAATTTTTGTAACCTCTGAGAAACTTGCACCTGGGTTTTCACCTCTTACTTTTTCTCGATTTTCATTCAAATAACGAACATAACCGGTGAGTGGCTGCTTTGGGGCATTCATGTCTCGTGGGCCACGCCTGCGTTTACGGCCTTTAGGCCAACCTCCCCTTCTCTTCTGTGGAAAATCGCCCTGAAAAAAAATCATGAAAAATGTCACATAAAAATATTTAATACATAAATTATTTACTGAGCAAAGCAAAGCCCTTTTTTTAATTTGACCATTGGCATTTTGCCTGTAAATTTGTTTGTTACACAATCATGATCAAACATGTAGATGGATTTTCTTCAAATTTAGCATGAATGTTCCTTGAAGTCATCCAAAACTATGTATGTGCAAGGACTTTTAGGTTTTGATTCTCTTTCAGGATGGTGGTTGTTTTAATAGTTCCATTTCGTGTAACGTTCAGCATTTTTTCAATGATTCAATCCAAACGGAATTCCATTCCCAATGCCTCCAAAAATACCAATAGCAGCAAATGACATTTAATTGTAATTTTATGAATAACAGCAGACTCGAGTAAATAATTTGCATTTGAAATAAAAAAAAAATTTAAAAATAGCTAAATTGCACTAAAAAGACAAATCATGTTTGTTTTCTTTTTTGGATACAACATTTACTAGTATTTTATAGAACTAATGGTATTTTAAAGTTCAGATACTTAAAATAGAGAGGTGAATTTCAGATAAAATTTATATTAAACAATGATGTGGTATGATCAGCGAGTAGCCAATTGCACACATTAATACGCAAACCATATATGAAGCAACATAATGCTCCAAATAGAAATTTAGATTCAAAAAGAGAAAATAATACATGTAGAAGATAATGTACAGTAATGTTTGAAATAATTTGATAGAGCAAGAATAACATTTACAAGCAAAAAATTACATCCTTTTTACTTATAGAAATTTTAAAGGACTCTATTACAAAATATTCAAGACACAGCAGTATCTTATTAAAGAACATCAAATAAGAAAAATTTAAAAAATTTTGATAAACATAAGATATTTATTATAAACCAATAACAGATCAAACTTTGAACTCATAAGTTTTTATTTTAAAATTTCATTTACTCGATTTAAGAAGATACTAAACTGTTTCACGTTAATAATAACTCATTAAAAATAATTATTTAAATAAAATAAAAATTTTAATATACCACGTTTTTAAAATGGACCAAAAAGTAAAAAATAATTTCTTCTAGCTTCTGTGTGTGAAATTTTGCAATCGATTTTAAACATCTTGATGAGAGTATGACGGAGACATGTGGCAAATTTCAGGTTTATTTCAGTTTCTCTTCACCTGATCATAAATAGAAAATTGTTATTTTCCTGAAAAATTAATTACTTGACGCAGAAACCTTCGTGAAAACAACTAGCACCCAAACAGCATTTTACTCCCCCCCCTCTGGAATTTCACGGCAAACAAATTGTCATGCTGGTATAGCAAACCCTAACCTCCGAAGTTCAATCCACTCTTCGATGTTCTCCCGCGATTTCTTGGAATCCTACAAACTCGAGATTCCCCTTCCTCGCTATTCACGAGTGACACCTGGACAGCGCCATCTATCGAAGCTCTGGGTCGGCAAAACACGAAATATGAAATAAAAAATTAACAGACAAACAAGAAAGCGGATTAATATTGCATTGTCATCTAGTTCTGAGCTATGTTTAAAGTTTCAAGTCTCCAGCTCATCGGGAAGTTAGTTTAAAATTCATTGCAAAATTTGTACCGAACAGACAGACAAGAAAGCGAGTTAATAAAAACATGGTAACAAAACTAAAAATAGTAAAAAACAATTTTTGCATGGCCTCAGAAGCTATAGAACACAAGATAAATTTAAGAGAAAGAAACAGAAGATCAATATGTGTGCAAAGAAATCATTGGCGCATGCATTCTCTTTCATATTCTACATGTGAACCGAACTGCTCAATTAAGAATATTGAATAAAATAGCATCTACTATAAACCTCAATCTAAGGGACCAGAAGATTAAACAAGAACAGTAGCAGCTTCACAATTTTGAGGTCCAAGCATAAATATGGAGTGGGGACCCAGTAAATAAAAAAGGAAATAAATAAAATCATAAAAATAAAGGAAAATATATAACAGTTATTATCATCTACATAGTATTGTTTAACTTGTATTACATTAATATTGATAGAAAATTTCAAAAAATAGTATAGCTTTATTTTCTTTGCTTTAATTCCAGCATTTTTTTAAAATTTTTGCTATCATTTATAATTTTAATGAAGACAAAAAATTAAAACGTTAATGTATGAATCATCACTTCTGTCACAGGAAATTATTAATTATTTTCCACTAAGCAAGTATAAATTCTTGTTAAAAAGATAAAAATGAATTGTTCAGCATTGTTCGCACTCCCAATATTCCAAATGATTAAATGTATAATGATTAATTTCCCAAGTTGAAATCTGTATATTAGATAATAACTATTTTTATTGTAGGCAACAACATATATTTTTTAATGTGGGCAACTTGATTTATTATCATTTCTACAATGTTTACACTTTTTTTTGTTGTTCTTGGCTTTGGAATACAGGTAATAAATTAGGTTAGATTTCATAACCTAATAGCAGTTTCAAATATACAAATACGATAACTTGTTGCATGGCCTCGCTAGTCCTCAAACAAACGCCTGGTTGAGACCTGAGTATATATAATAAACAAGTAATGATAATAAATACTGGAATTACTTAAAGGGTAGGACGTAACATCTATAGTCAGGTGTTGATCCAGGAGCAAATTGGGGCCGTTTTGCTGCCCCTTCACAAAATTCCACTTCATAATAACGGCCCCTTCACAAGACTCAAATTCACGTAAAATATAGAAATATGACTGCTAAAATTGAAGGTTTTATATGATAAAAAAATTTTTCACAAAAATATTTTTTCCCACAAAAATGTGCCCCTAAAAAACCTGGATCGACCACTGATAGTAAATATATAAGGTAAATGCTCCAGTAGTGGGCCACTTAAGGGTATTTCCTCAATTATCATCTAAACTTTTGAAAAGTTTTGCTAATCTATATTTTTTTATGGTTGTTCAAACTTTTATCTAAAATAATAATCACCTGAAATATCAAAATAATTGTAATATAATTTTTTAAAAATTAAAAACTTGGATCACTTCTATGCACCAGAAGTGGGCATAGCAAACTTTTGATGCACCAGTTGTGGGCATACCAAAAGTGGGCCACCCAGATTTGTCAATTGTGCCAAAGAAAAAAGAATAAAATCATTATATATAGTAATAATAACAATACATTAACATTATACACTATAAAAAATGCAATAAAAATGGCTTGATATAGGTGAAATCTTTTATTTATAGATTCTAGTCACATGAGATTTACATTTTTTCTCTAACAGCCAATTTTTTATTAAAAGTATATGCTAATTATCGATCTTTCATTTTAAGTTCCGTTTGGGGCATTACGGATATTAAATCTTGATATTTTATGTTGAATAAATCTTTTTTTTTCTTTTATCATCTTGCCTCTGCAGCCAGAAAAGAACCCTTTTAAATGGTGATGGAATATTTTTCGATGGTCCAGCAACGTGATAGTTATTGTCTGCCTCATTACAGAGCACAACTAATTCTTGAATATCAGTCTTTTCCTCAACAGTACTATAAAATATTTATTATTTAAGTAAATGGTCAGAATGTTCCATTAGTGTATCAGAAGTGGACCATGTGACCCACTACTGGTTCTGATAAAAAAATAAAGCAAATCTAATTAAATAAAAAGACTTTACAAGATATAACCTTCTTATTAAACATCACAAAACAGTCTATTTGAGAGAAAGCATGTGCTCCAGTACTGGCCCCCCCCCTAGGCCCACTACTGGCACATTTAGTGAAACATTGATCCAAAAGTGGGCCACCCTTCACTATCCATAAATTATCAATATTATTTAATTTAAAGATAGTTTATAATACATTCATTATATAATCAAATAATATCAATAACAATTCATTTTAAAAATAAATAGAATGTATGCTAAAAAATAGTTGAGTGAAGAGTTACCTCTTAAGGATATCACTAAGAATAAGCTAAAAATGCTTCTCTCAGAGACCAACTTCAGCAACAAACTTTCTAGCTCCTAACTAAACAGGAAATAAAGGCTGTGCCTTTGGTATTTAGTTGATAAGGGTTTCAGCCTACCAGAGGCAGTTTTCTTATTTCATTGGAATGTTGGAATTTCTTGTTTTTCAACTTAAAAATTCAAGTGGCCCACTACTGGTACGTGGCCCACTACTGGAGCACTTACCTTATATTTTTTATTATGTAATGCTATTTCAAAAATTAAATTATTTATTACATTTATTATATGATAGTTCATATATCGGTTTTCCAGAAATGAAATGCAGTTTTCCAATATTACATACACCCTTTTGTTTTTACACAAACAATTATCTGGTTGCAAAACTAACAAGTAAAGATTCATCATAATTCAAAGTAAAAACTTACCTCCATGAGATTCGAGTCTTGGTCTGTGTTCATCGACATATTGCTTTCAGTTGGGTTGATATCTATAAAAAGTGTCAGAAAAGAGTATTAATGCTATTTAGATTCAAATAAACCATCAACAAAATAGCACTTCAAAATAAGAGATATCTTTAAACGATGGGTCTATATCTTAAACATTTTGTAAAAAGTAAAGATCCATTCACGACCTCCAAGGAATTTCATAAGTGATTACACCAGATAAATCAACTACATAAAATGCATATCTTATATTAATCCACATAAAACAGTTCTGATTTTATGTCAAAAAAATTCTTTCTAAGATATCATTAGAAAAAAAAATTCTCCCTTGCTCTCAATTTCTCAAACTTAAGCACGAGTCTTCCATAAAGTAGGAATAAGGATTGTAAACAATTGAGTTGATGGAGTTGTTTTTAAAAGGAATCATCACAACTTCCAGCAGTTGATTTTTAAAAATAAATAAGACATCAAAACAAAATATTAATGGCACAAAACTTAAAATTCATACAGAAATGACAGCTCGAAAATAAAAATTTCTCATTTAAACATAAAAATTTTACAAGCATGCAGAAGAGCAATTAAGGGAATGTATATAAAAACAATTTCTTAAAATAACAAAATCATACATCTTTTGAAAAGAAATCACATCTTTTCTATTCACAAATTAAACAGTAAAGACTGAATGAAAGACAAATTATTTATTCTCAAGTACTTTAAACATTTTTTTTTATCAATATTATTTCAAGCCTTCTGAAATCAAACTAAAATTGTGTTAATCTTATTCACGCTACTTAAGTCCATGGAGTAAAATTAATAGATCAATTCTATAAATGTACTAAATTATACATAACACATTTTTTTTTAATTTGTCCAAAAATTTAATAAATAGGTACAATTAGGTTTAATATCCCCCTCCCTCAATTACAGATATACTTTATATATCCACAATCAAATTCTATGTGAAAAAAAAAGCCTATAATAATAACTCTCATTTCTCAAAATTAGATTCTAGGTGTGTTCAACACAGAAAATACGTGTTATCCCCCCTTCCATTATAGTCTGCAAGATATCACTAATATATCATTTTAACTATGTGTCCTTAACCCATTAACACCAAATTAATTTAAAGCACAGATTTCAATAATTTCCTATAAATTATGTTTAAAACAACAAAATTAAGTAAACTGTGCAGTAAAATTAAATTTGGTGAATTTTTTTTGTGGAGGTGGTTTTTGTTTTAAATTTTTTTAAAGAAAAAAATGTAAAAAAAATTGGTACAAAATCATTTTTTAAAACTTTTTTTTTACATAAATATTAAAGATTTTTAAAATATAGTAAAATATCAAAAAATAAAAAACACTTGCTAAATCCTTCCATTACCTCAAAAATAAATCAAAGGGAAATAAAAAGATAACATTTTTACTTTAAAAGCTGGCTAACTGTTTAGGAGTTTAGTTAATACCTGTTGACTTCATAAACAAAGTAAAAGAGAAACAAGGGAATGTATTCAGTTCAGCCAGGGAAATGAAATGTAACTGTCCTATAAATAGGATGCTGGCCTCTAACGGGTTAAGAAAACATTAAATTTTTTAATATCTGTACTTTTAATTTTACAAATGTCAAAGCATTTTGGATTTGCAAATTTACAGAGAGTGCTGTGCTATGAATAATCAGAATGAATTTCTAACACTTTCCATTTCCTTGAAGAAAATGAAGCATCAGAATATTTGATATATAACTCATATTTACAATTATATGTTGTAACATAGATTACCTTGCAACTTAAATTTAAACACATGATCAATTAACAGAAATTTATACTTAATTTCTTAAAATGAAAAAAAAAAACTTTACCAGATGGCAGTGGTGCACTTATATTCGTGTGAGAATTTCCATTATTGCTAGGGGGGGCAGGCAAATTTTCACCCTGCATGATTAAATGCTGAAAATAAAAGAAGAACATGACATACACAAGCTAGGGCAAAAGAAAAAAGACTAAAAAGAACTTTTTGAAATGAGAAAAGATTTCGATGAATTACGTTTCAAAACATGTTTTGGACTAAGATACCATCATGTTAGATCGACAGCAGCTAAAATATGTCACAAATAAGCTGTTCATTAGTAAGTAACCAAAACGCCATAAGAATAATAACTTTCCATTGTGAAACATGTGGCTACAGCATAAGATACACTTGTGCAATTTTTGGTGCTCAATATCATAAAGAGACATTTTGTGCTAACATTTATATGTGGGGGTAATTGCGGTCTGGCCAACAGTTGAGCATCAAAATTGTGTAAAATAGGGGAGACTGAGGATGTTTGACTCACTTTTGAAAAACTGTCTCCCATTTTCTTTAAAAACAAGATTGAAACCTAGTTTTTTCCCCATTTTATAACTGATATTATGGCGTTCCACACTATTATAATTTATAAAATATTTAAAATAACATTTTTTATAAAGATTTTCCAAAACAGTAAAAATCAGGTCAAACATCCCCACTTCAGGGAGGTTTGACCCATAACGAGGGAGGTTTAACCCACTTATTAAAACAAAGTAAAACAATGTTTAAAAATTAATAATGACATATTAACTATTTAATTAACTATTCCTCTTTATAACATTCAATTCAGAATTAGTTTATTTCGTCAACAGCATATAAACTGCATTCTGTGAAAGTTTTTATAATCGCCAAAGTCAAATTTAATTTTCAAAGCGACTTTTTCAGTTTTACCATATTTGCTTTAGGTACTTTTCCGTTAGCCGGGAGCAAGCGAAAAATCGCCAAATAATGTAGAATTCCACCAAATTTCTTACAACCATTCTGTTGGCGACTTGCCTCGCGTTTGGTTCATAATTGGCGATATTTGCGCCCGGCTAACGGAAAATCGCTTTGCTCTTGGCGACTTGGCTTGCATTTGGTTCACAATTGGCGACATTTGCACCCAGCTAACGGAAAGTCGCTTCGCTTGGCAACTTGGCTTGTGTTTGGTTCACTTTGCGACTTGGCTCGCGTTTGGTTCACAATTGGCGACATTTGCGCCCAGCTAACGGAAAAGTACCTTGTTTTAATTAAAGCCCATTGTTCTACTCAGACTTCAGGGCTTCACAAAGATAATTCTTTATGCCTGTGTATAAATTCTTTCAACCAGTCATAGCTTTCAGATTTGTTTGTTGACAGTCTTTGGAGTTAATCCATAATGTAACTTGGAAGTAAGCTGTAAATATTCCTCAGTTTCTCCTATATCAGGGAATATTTGATAAGAGACATGATTAGCTTCAAATTATATATTTCCATCTACAAAGCCTTTATATTTATCCATATACCTCTTCCTCAAGTTTTTTTTTTTTTTTTTTTATCAATTTAATCCTCAACCAACGATTTAAGATTTTTATCTTTTTAAATGATGGACAGAATAGCAGCTTTAATTAACATTAGGAATACCTTTCTTGTTTTATTTTATTCTGATTTACAGAAAAACGGCATAAAATAAACAAAAGACATTGTTTATTATCTTCATTATTTTTCATTAAACCTACTGAAGTGTTAATGAGGCCCAGGATGAAGAGATATTTGGAAATTCAGTAAATGTTAATGTAGCATTTTTTTTCTTTTCATTGTTAAAGATTTTAACCCCTTAACTGCCACCGAAATCGTACGCGGGTCGCTCCCTAGTGCCACTATTATTCGCACAGCAGCGTAGTGAAGCACTCCTCCCTATCACCCTTCTCCTCCTGAGGAAAAAATTCCCTCCCTCCTAATTTTAAGAAATGGTCATGCCTCACGCAAACACCCGTTCAAGGTCAGTTGAATGCAGCGGGCGTATTTATACGTATAATTACAGCTTTAAAAGGAAGGTATTTTTCAATGGCGTATAAATACGCCTGTGGCAGTTAACACATCAACTGCTTGTGGCGTGCATATACACCTGTGGCAGTTAAGGGGTTAATACTTATTTGCCCAATAATATCCAAGATATAATAGAATAAACAGTAGCATGTATGAATGGTTTGATGAAAATTTGATATACTTTGAGCAATTTAGGCACAGAATTTCCCAACTGAGATATAGATCTTGCAAACATAGAAATTATTAATTAAATTAATTTTAAATTAAGTTAGAAATATGTAAAACCCAACTTTAAATTAAAAAGTGTTAGCCACTTAAAATTATAAAATGAGGAGGTTTGGCCCGGGTCAAACCTCCCCTAGCAGCTATTTTACTAAAAATGTAGAAAAAGCACATATTTAATTTAAGTGAATAGTCTTTCGGAGCATTATTTAAGGTAGCTTTATAAACCAAAATATTTTTATAAATTTAACATATAATTAGCACAGGTTCTTACAAATGAAAACCCAAAAATTTACTTTTCTAAACAAGAAATATGAAACAAGAAATAGATTCTCTGTTTTTTCTGCAAATGTCTTAAAACTTTAGTATGGTATGCAGTTGATGATTATTGAGCTGCCATCTGGTATTTAATCTTTGAAATAAGTTTTTTCCAAAAGTTAAAGGGGATGGGCCAAATTTCCCCTATGATCAAACATCCCCAGTCTCCCCTACTTTAAATAATTACTAGACATTGTGTCCATAGTTAATTGTGTCATAAAACAACTGTCAAAGGTACAGTTTTATGATTTTAACAATTTTAATTCAATCCTCCCCCCCACACACACTACATAAAAATTTTACCTTTCCAGATATTTCTCACAGGAAAAATAAAGATTTAAAATTTTAGAAAATCATATAAAATATCCTCATAAAAGCTACTTGGTGTTATGAAAAGAAAATATTTAATGTGATGTGATAAAAAGATGCAATAGGCGAACAGCTTGCAATACATATTAAGTAAACTATGAGGGAAAAATATTTTAGAAACTATTTAAGAACATACAAATTGATGTCATTGAGTAGGCAAGAGAAAACAGCATACATTACAGAAAAAAGATTCACAAAAAGGTTCTTATTGAACTTTCATTAGGCATATCAACTATTAGTTTGAGGAGAAAATTCAACGTTTACATAAGAATAAAATAAAATTGCATATTGTCCACAAAGTTAATTTTTTTAAAAAAATTATATAAATAGTAAGTCATCATATTTTAAAATGAGATTTAAGACGAGGTAAAAGCCAAAATAGTAATTATATTTTGAACCAATTAGGTTAGACATGATTTAAAGATACACTTTTTCAAGGAAAATCAACCGAGTGCACCTAAATGAACAGTTAAATATTTGAAATTTTTTTTAAAATCTAGTTCTTTTTCAGCAACCAACCAAAACCATTAACTAGAAGTGATAAGGCCAAAATGGGACCATAGAAGTCATGCATTCTGTGAAACATTTTTGATTTCTTAAACTATCATTATGGAGTCTACTCTAAACGAGCCATGGAGCTTTGAATTACAGTAAATTCTCGATTATCCGGCATTCAAGTATCCGGAAAGCTCAACTAACCGGAAAAATTAGAAAAAGTTTTTCTAAAAATATTACATCAGAGTGCCAGAATTTAGCGCGCCCGAACTGTTCCATTCACATGGGCAATTTATTAGTGGAATGCAACATCGGCTCCGCACGGAGGGGCGTAGAAGGAAAAAAAAGCAATATACAGTACAGTGACGTACACAGACTTGTTTCACAGGGGGAGGTTTTCAAAAGCAAAAGTGAGAACCACAGGAAAAAAAAGTTCCTCACCTTCCGCTGAAAAAACGATATTGACAACCAGAAAAAAAATGGTTAAGGGGTAGAATCGGTAAAAAAAAGGCTACAATCTCCCTCATTTTTCGCATCACACTCAACTATCCGGACTTTTCAGGTATCCAGAAATCGGCGTTTCCCGAGCATGCCGGTTAGTTAAGCTTTTACTGTACTAAGCTCATTACTTAAACTACTAACTGACTTAAACTACTTTAGACAATTTTAATGGCTGCCTTGAAGAAGATCCTCCAATCAATGTGCAAAGCTTGCTCAACATGGCTACTTATTGGTTCAAAATTAAGAAATGCAAAGCTCCATAAATCAGTCAGTTTTAGTCACAGAAGAGTGGAAACTTTTTTTTAAAGATGTTAGTGTGCCAATAATATTTTATAAATATGTTTAATAGGACCAGGGAATTGTAAAAAAATTTAGACTTCCTAAATTTTTGCTGTATATTTATTCACTCAAACAACATAAAATATAATTCTTTATATCTTTTAAAGCGTTTTTCCAACTGGCAGTATATGCCTATCTCTTAAGGTTTAGAAATTAGCTCTTGGGCCAAATTTAGAGTGGACGTTCTGTATATATAAATAAAATAGTGACAAACAAAAACACATATTTTACATATGAAGCTTACAATCACTTACAGGACGATGTAACTATACATTGTTATTGTAAAGCAATTGAAATTGCCTTTTTTATAACAGCATTGTTTGCTCAATTTAAACTTGTTAAAGTAAATTAGATGGTATAAATAAAAAACACACAACAATTGGATGAAATTTTAATACGATTTCAAATGTATGAACTAAGACTTTATGCGTGATCTTATTTAATAGAAAATTATATTGATTTTTATGCATGATATACACAACAATGTAAACATAAGAGAATAAGGAACTAACCAATGAATTAACAAAAATTAATAATTTCAGATTATTCAAATATAATTTTTTTTAATATTAATTCATGAATACAAATAAATTTGAATTGTATTCATGAACAAATTTTAGTAATTTGCAAGCATACTAAGAGTAAATATTCAGCAACACTACATTATCATTTACAGATACTAAAAATAAGAAAACTGTCACTCATTAGTTGAGTGAACGTAATCGTATAAACTTATTTCTAAAATATTTGTTTTTACAGCGTTATCTTTAAAATCACTGCAAAATAAACTTATCAAGATTCAAGTCAACAATTTAAAAGTTTAATAATTATAGTTACTTGAAAAGATGGTAACATTTTTATCAAATAAAGTATCCTCTAGCAGAAAATGTCATCAGCATGCAAAATGCAGAAAACAAGCCGGCCAGAAACACCACTCAACACCGGCTAGGAATCTCAAAATTTATACATGCGCTCTACCTAATTTTTTAAAATAACATAAAAAAATGGTCATAGGATGTTAAATAACAATGGATGATTTACCCTCA
>BGPR01006397.1:66917-80881 GCA_013235015.1 Araneus ventricosus | reverse complement strand
TCATTACTTCGTTCAATTTACGTATTGCTTTTCATGCATGGCCATGAGAGAAATACTGCCAATGTCAAAAAATTCAAACTTGATATTCTTTGACGAACTCTCACGTTCTGGCCTCGGAGTCCGAAAACAAATCTTCTTGAAATCTTATGTCTCGTTCTGTGTCGTGAACACGATACCTACACTTATTAGAGATAGCAGGGATTAAATTTGGTATCTGGCATTTGCACATAAGGTAATGTGTCTAACAAAATTGGACAAATCCGTCGACGAACGAAGTCTGTCTGTCCAGCTGTCTAAATGGTGAATATCATAACTCAAAATTTAAAGCTAGATGGTATGTAAACGGTTTTATCATCAGGAGCGTAGTCTGTATAAATGTTTAGGCAAACTCGTCAGAGGTTGACTGTCTCCAGTATATCGCATACTTCTGAACGTCATAACTCCTATTACAACTACTTCGGATAAGAAGTGAAATTTGTTTTGTATCTTCTAATCCTAAGGTATATCTGTGTAAGTTTAATTTCAATCGAGATTAAAAAAAGAGTACAAATAGTCATATTAGATTTTCTTTGTCTAACAAGGCCAAATGCTATTACTGGGACTGCTCGTGACCTTCGAAATCGCGCATTCTATCTGACATACCCTCTATCGACTTGTACCTCGCATAGGCGAACTTAGGAAGATCGTGGCATTCTGGGTTAGAGGGGTTCGCGATTTTTTTCCACCGATTAAAGGACGCTTGATTCGTTTTAATGACTTTTATATTTTTCTTGACTGTGTTGGGAGTATACGTGAAAGTGGGGAGACCACTCCGCAGATTGTTCTTTAGATCCAAAAATGATTGACTTTGGTCTTTTACTCTTTGGCTTTTAGCTTGTTTCACTTCCTGTTTCTGGGACTCCTAGTGGTCCTGAAGTCAAGATAATAATCATTGTGTTAAACTGTCCACATTAGGGCAGCTTTATTGTTGAGTCACTCTCACCAACTTTGGGATAACAAAAAAAAAAACATTCCCTTACTTTACCTTTAAATTATTTTTATTAATTTATTACAGTAAATTGTAGTCAAACAAATTTACGAGATATTACGATAATACCTACCTCTGCTCCCGCCAAGCATCTGCGCTGATTACCGCATACCATGATTTTCCTGAATGTTTCTGGAGCCAAATCGGCGATTCAGCGCTCAAGAAAATCCGCCAAGACAGAAAAAGGCGCCAAGTGGTGTGCGCATAACAAAAATGTAGCCAGATCGCAATGTCAAATGAAGTAAGTTTCATGGATGACCATTGTAACTGAAAACGACTTTATTTTCACTGCTTAAACTATTTTGACACGAATTAAATGTCCTCTGGTCGCCTAAGCCATGTCTATCATTTCAACATTTTCTTTTGTATAATTTCCATCCAAAATTTCATTATAGTTGTAATACATATTGGATTTCTTCATCTACAAATCATTGTTTTCCGAGAAAAGTCTTTACAACAAGTAACAGAATGTAGTAATGTACGTAGCAGCTGAAGTCATGCAATAATCAGGCTACGGTTTTGTTTTGTAAACAAACCGGAGTTGCCAGGGCAAAGAGAATACCCTTTTCTTTCCACGCACCTGCATGTTCTATATATAGATATTTTCCTATATTCAAGCGAATCAGGGCCCTCTGTCGCCTTATTAATAATACACTTGATGAATGAATCTAAATCTAAACGCTTTCTCTAATTGTATCCACGCTATCGCTTCTCTACAAATGTGTTCATAGACCCAATTTATATTGATAACTTATAATTTGACGGCCTATATTAAAGATTTCAAGTTACGATACCGTTCAAATAGCAGGCATTCCAAATTCAGATGCCTCTTCTGGAAGAATATAGTACCATGTTGACAAAATTTAGAAAATTATTTTATTGTGGAAGAAATGAAAAAAGATAAAGCCTGTTTATGTTTCTATCCAAATGCCTATATATGTACCTTGCCGCACTTCATAAACTATGCACTGGTCGCAAATTCACACGCCACCTCTCCACTGCCTTCAAAGCTTCGCAGAATCACTGCGCCTCATGAATCGGACATCCAAGAAAAAAAAAAGTCTCATGGGGCAAGATCAGGCAATAACTGATGGTGCTATACAGAAAGGTGATACTTTTGGCGATAATTTAACTTTTGGAGCTGTGAACATCGAATCTCTTATCAGGGATGTCACACCCAATGACATGCTGGAAAGATCTATGGGAGAGATCCAGGGAATAAGCTATTGAGGATGACAGAGAAAGTGATGTTTTGGCAGTAATTTGACATAGGAGCTGTGAACCGGCAGCTATATGGGATGTCACACCCCGACATGCCAAGAAAAAATCAATGGGGTGAGATCCGGGGATGATGGTTGTGGAAGCTATAGAAAGGGGATGACTGGCAGTGTTTCGTACAGGGCTGTGGAACCATGGCACCTTATCGGGATGTCGCTCTTACGAAATGGGGTTCCCGTGACAGGAAGTTTGTGCTAACCACCAGCTATGGCATGCATGCCAGGTATTTTAACAAAATGAAAAATTCTGATTTGTCAGTCACATGCAAGGTACACTTGAGGAGTAGTGAGGTTAGGTTCCGAAGAGCGGTGATGCATTGAGACGTCAGACTGAGCATATGCTTGGTCAGTGTTACGTAACGGAATTCAATGCCAAGTATTTTTTAGAACTCTTAGCAAAGCTTTTTTCTGATGAATTTTTGTGGAAACGTTGTTCAAAGAGGCGCACATTACTAAATAAAAAATCTGGCAGGTATTTAAAAAAAAATTCTAATAACACTCACATACTAATTTCTGATACAGTGGTCTCATGCAAAGAAATGAGGAATATTAGCCGTCTATAGCCTCAAGCTTTATGTAGATAAAAAAATCATTTCTAGTTTAAAACAGTTCACGAGAGGTGAATAGTTAAGAATAATTTTATTTGATATTAATACATTCCGTTTAAATAATAAAGTCCTATCTATATAACTAAAAGCGAAATCAACAACCTTCAGGAGCCTTCTAAAAACATTTATAATTTTGAATAAATATGAAACCAAAATAGCTTTATTTTGACATAATTTCTTTCATCGCATTCGTAATAAAGATTATACACATATATATCACAGCTACAATTCATAAATATGTGCATTTTTCATACATACTAGAGTCTCCCTACAACGAAGTCTCTCAGCAATTTCTCGTAATTTTTAATCGAGGATGTTAAATAACATTCAAAATATTCTCCATAAACGAAGTGGTTGTCTCCTATAACGAATATTTTCAGAGGTTTATCTTCTCGATTTTGTAATTTTGAAGAAATTGATGTTTCTATGCAAAACTACGTACCACACGTGCCTGTTTATGGAACCACTCACTCAAAATGTGAAAATTTTTTCTGAAAATTTAACATCACGAAATGAAAAGTAATGTAAAATAACGGAATTTTCAAGTAAAATAAACGTAAGTACATAACTAGTATATATTATTCTCTAAATTGGTGAATTGTCTTCACTTTTGAGCATTTTATTTATACAATAAAATTAGCATAATTTTAACAAATTTATAACATATATTGCTTTTTTAATTGAAAATCATAATTAAATCATTTGAACTTATCCTATTGAAAGGAACATTTACTTAAATAACTGCAAAAAAATGTAATCTCATGTAACGAGAATTTTCTCTATAACGAATTTTTCAATTGGAACCAAGCGATTTCGTTATAGGGAGACTCCACTAATCATCTTTCAAAACTTTCCGAAATGTATATACTATATAGAAATGATTGCAAAAAATGGATATTTTATATTTAAACCAGAAATCTTTCATTTCGCATTGGAAAATCCATTTTCCTAACATCAGGATCTTTCGGAAGAATGAAAAGAAACATTTATGCGAATTTCTCGAATGCATCAGACATCCGACAAAAGTACAATCAGTATGTATTAGCTAAAATGTTTCGTAATAACTGTAATATTTGGCTCTGAAAAGAACTGGTTTTTTAATCTTTGATTAACTAAACAAAGGAAAACCAAAACCTCTCCTTATGCATAAACATACCACCTCAGTCAAATGAAATAGAACTACATAATAAACTATATTTCCGCCTTTAATTTGGAATGTGAGGAGAAAAGAAATAAAAAAACTGACTCCACTAGATATAAATAAGCCCAAAAGATCATATTATTTATCTCATTCAGTGAAAACTCTATTAGACAGAAAAAAAGCTGAAAGATTCTCAAAAAGCTTATTGATTATTTGTGACGTAACAACAAAAAAAGAAAGAACCAAATCATTTGCATTAAAACAAAACAAATGCGGGGTAATAATATAAGCAATGAAAAGCAGTTTTGATGTAAAATGACTGAAGGCACAATAAGCGAACTCTGATCGGTAGATTTTTACCGTTTCTTACAGATGGAATAAATTTTTCTTTAATCGAAAAGGCATGGCATAGCGGAAAGTTTCGAACTCTGTCCCAATCGCCGACGTCAAGTAAAAGCTACTGCGCCTCGCGTTTGAGATCCCTCCCTGGGGACTGTATGATATACTACGCTTGTTCTGTACGGGAAATGGCATAATTCATTTATGTTCGGAAAATATGTAAAATGTTACGGAACTTCTTGAACGTAGTAGTATATAAGAATGTTATTAGAATTTACAAACGATATAAAAACATCTGAACTGTTTTTCCCTTTTTTCAGATACCTGCAAATTCCCCTTGGGATGCACCTCATGCAGAGGAATGGGATTTATTGACAGTGAAAGATTTTCTAAATAAACATTCTTGGACAAAGTAATTGACTATTTCCTTTTAACTACAGTTCTTCAAATCTAACGCCTTATTCTTTTACACTTTTTAACCATTTAAAAAACACCTTTTTCATGTACTTTAGTGTTCCTTAAACATCAATAGACTATCGATACTGACGAAGCCAAGTCGATAGTAACGGGTTTTCGGAACTATCAATTGACACAATCGATAGTTTTCTCACGGGCAATACTATCAATAGATGCATTTTCAGTCGATAGTTTTTAAACTATCGACTGGAAGAACAGCTATCGATAGTACCACCGGGGAGAAAACTAATTGATAGGTTTGAAACTATCGATGTTTAAGGAATACTAATGTACATTGAATACCGAAAGAATCCTTAATTCTTGAAGCATGCATGTTTGCACTATACTTGTGCATTATCAAATTAATTGTAGAGAATATCTTCAAATTATATATATTATGTGCCCATAATTATGAAAGTGGTGTACATCAAGAATCTAAAAGAAATAAGTTAATCACTTATTTTGAAATATATTCTTTCTCAAAACCGTAACCCGATACAATCTTAAAATAAAAAGTTAGAGATTATATTGCTAGATTAAATTAGTTGCTATTTTGTGACAAAGTCCGATCCATTATTATTGTTTTTAAAAAGGAGAAAGGGACACTTGGAAAAACGTCTTGATCTTTTTGTTTACCATTGACAAATACCTTACCAGAACCGATGCACACCCTAAACGCTTCCACACTATAAGGAGTGAAATTCTCCCTCACTCGTTCAACAACTTCGTTTGAGACCGATGGTCGTTCAGCACCTTTATTATGATGCACATTTCCCCTGTTCCCTTAAATTGCTCATACCAACGCTTGATGCAGTTCTTACTTGATGGTTAACAATTTCGTTCTCTAATCGAAAACTTCTTTGAACTGTTACAGTTCATTTGTTTTTGTGGAACCAGAGACGTGCCTTCTGCTGCACAGTAGCCATTTTGGCATTTGCTTTGGGAATCCCCACCTGCAGCAGATTTAGTAACGTCAAGTTACTTATCTGAAAAAACCTTTTTGGGCCATGTGGCAGTGCGTGCTTTTGATCCTGGGACCTTTGGGTCCCGAGTCGAACATCTTAACCACTAGGCAAAAGGAATTCCCCTTGCCCGGAGACAGATACTGACTTATAAGATGGCGCAGGACGGTGCAATACAGGAGCAACCCCAGCTTGTTTGATATTATCTGAACATCAAGGAAGCGATAATTGTTCTGCGTGCATATGCGCAGATTGCTGCCCCCATAGTTAGTGCGCAGGCACGTGTAGGCTTTGCGCTATGAAATGCGTCTTACACTTTGTGCTGTGAAATGCGTCACAGACTTTGAATTGGGACAGCTGCGTTGCTGTAGGAGTTGTAGTGCTGTCATCTGCTGAATGTAGCAGAAGATGGAATTGGTGTGATTTTTTTCTTGCTGCCATCTAGTAGTGGGACTGAAAGTAGGCGTAGAGTGTACTTCATTCGGTAGTCACCACGTAATCTCTCTCATTAAAAAAAAACGAAATTACTTCATTATAGGATTTTATTTTTATTAATTTTAGAAATTGGTGCAATAATTTATGACCACCCTCTATTTTATCTGTCTATACCACTGGACATTTTCGCTAAAAAATTTTCATTTTTAAACACTGAAACAGGATAGCATAATCATTTTTTATTATTTTATCATCCAAACACTTTCTTATTCTAGACGAGCGTCAGACTTTTGCAAAGAACTTTGTGGTATCTTCATCACATCAGAAGAGTACGAAGCGTCACTACTGATGTTTTTGTGGTATGTTAAACAGTGTGGAGGAATGAAAAGAATGGTTAGTGCTGCAAATGGCGGACAAGTAAGTGGAATCAAATTAAATAGGAAAAAAATTATTTCAATAGTTTCCAAAATTTGCAAAACATGGTAGATATGGAAGTAGTGTTATAACAATCGTCTGGTAGGTGTGCGTGAATGCACCCCAACAAGCAGGATAATAAAAAATGACTGGAGGCTGTATTTTTCAAACAGCCGCTGTTGTTAAAGGCGTAGGACTACTTTACTCGCGTGAGTCTTTTCCGATTTTCAAATTTTATTTTGTAACTTCTGTTTCTACCCTTTATCTCTAAAATAAGACATTAGTTAAGTTTTTAACATGTGTAGTTACCGAGATATAGAGGATCGCGTCACCAATTCATGCGTACTTTTGCCCAACTTTTCGACTCAGTAGTCGCTGAACTATAATTCCGATTTTCATTTTTTTGTAACTTTCTGTTTCCTTTATCTCTAAAATAAGACATTAGTTATATTTTTAACATATGTAGTTACCGAGATATAGAGGATCTCCCATACAACTTTTTTTTTTGGCTTTGGCGTGTGAATCAAATTCCTTCTTGAGACCCCAATGGGAGGAACGTAGTCTTACGTTAAAAATAAATGACTCTTTATTTTACGAAGATTTCAGCAAAACACTAGAGTAGCACAGGTAACAAAACTGAACAGCACTTGTATAAATTAACATCACATATCACTAATAAATCTCAGTAACAGCTCTTTCAATAGTGCGCAATGCTATCGGTTCACTAGCTTGCACTGCTGTCCAAAGTCCAACTGACTGACTCTTGATTTTAGCAGCTTGCTTTTTATACCTTTTCCAACAGGAAGTGACGTCACATAGCATTCTCTCGAAGGTTCTTGATATTTCCCGCTCCTAGTAGAGATAGGACCAAATTTCTTGTATTTTCTCTAAGCTTCGTCTTGTCGCCCAATTTTTCGCCAAGGTCGAGGTAAAACCTCTGTAAAGCTCTCTTTCCTGCCATAAGATGGCCATATTAGGGAAACAACTTTACATCTTCGTAACAGTATGTTTCTGTGAAGAAAGCGTACTTTTAATACCTTTATTTCTAAATTTAACCCAGGCCGAGTTCAATGTTTCGTTTTTTCTTTTTAAAATCGTAGACTATTTTAGTTGCTATTTACATGCAACGCTTGTGAAAAACTCAATGTGAAAAATTCCACCTCAGCAAATTACACATTGTATGCAAAGTTATAAAAACGTCACCCATCAAATAGTTGCAATAATTGAGACCCGATTTCTACGTTGCTGGAGACAAGACAGTACAGAAATATTGAATTACGTCTCTCCATAGTGGTCTAATGGTGTGTCGGGAAAGGAAAAAATTATGACGCTTTTCGAGCTCAAGTTAAACTCTTATAGCTTCGCAACCAAATAGCATTGAGAGCTGGTTTTAGTTTCATTTAACAGAGAAAGGTGATCATTGAAGATTGCAAAAATATTTTTAGAATTAGTGATTACGGTTGTTGGTGAAAACCACGAAGAAGTTGACATAGAGTCACATAATCACACTAGACTACTGACTATAGTCTATAGTGACTATTAACTCTATAGTCATTATAGACTATAGAGTTAATAGTCACATAGAGCTACTTTAGTCACAGAAAATCACAGTTCAGTAAGGTAAATAAGTCTAGGCCCCTCAATCCCAGTGGCCGTTTCGCAGAGACAGTCTCCCGTCGATTTTTTTTTAAATCAATAATCTAAGAATTTTGTTTCAACGTCATTTTCAAAATTTTAAGTGATTTAAAAATTCAGAACTGTAATTACTACTATTACTAAAATTCTATATATTATCAAAGGTGTTGGGTATTATTAAATTAAATAGTTTCAGGCGATAATAATTTCGTTTTTATCTCATATCACTTTATTTTCAAGTGTAAAATTGTCATCATAATTTTGATTAATGCTGAAAATGTTTTTTATAGCATCGTATAATACTGCTACAAAAATCGTCTGGTACGAGAATACAGTCAAACAAGCAGGTTAAAAAAAATAAATGACTCTTTATTTTGAGAATATTCCAGAAAAACAAGACGTAGCTCAGATAACAAAACTAAGCAACACTTTTATAAACTAATAATTCAAGCTCGCGGCAGTTCACTGATAACTATCAGTCACAGTTCAATATCTATCAGTTCACCAGCCTCCACGGATGACCAAATTTCAACTGAATCACTCTCGGTTTGAGAGCTTGCATTTAATACCTTTTTCAACAGGAAGTGAGGTCATATAGTAATCTCTAGAAGGTTCTTGATATTTCTGCTCCTAGTAGATATAGGACAGATTTCTTTTATTTTCTAGAAGCTTCGTTTTGTCTCCAAAGTCGCCAAAATGATCGCCTAAGTCGGGGTTCATTGGCTTAGCTTCTAGCAAAACTTCTGTAAAACTCTCTTTCCTGCTATAAGTTTAGAATGTCAAGGAAACAAATTTACAGCTTCGTAACAATACTTAGGTCTAATGTTATTCCATCCTTCTTTTGGTATATATTTGAAAACTAATTTCCAAGCTGTGCAATTCATAACCTAAGGAATAGTTAGATATAAATTACATTCTTATTACTGCTCTTTTAAATAATTAACGAAATTTTTAATTCAAAATATGTGAAAATATTTATTATATATGACAGGATTATAGAATATCTTTGAAATAAGTGTGGACCTTTCTCAATTTAGAATATATGCATACTATAATTCAGAGCATTTTACTCTTTTTTTATCCTGTATAAAGTAATACGCGTCAGTTATTAATTTAAAAACATTGCACTAAATATTTTAAACTTCAAATATATTTTATTTAGCACTTATATCTACATATGACAACGATCTCTTTTCTTCAATATTTTATGAATGCTTCGCATTTCGATCTAGGAACGAAAATTTCATGGTGGATCTCAACAAATTAGTGAAAAAATAGCTGAGAAACTGGGAGGTACGTAGATCTTTTAATTAGAAAAATGCCGCATTGCATTATTTTGAATTCTTAGTCTGCTAAACTACAGGGTGTCCGAGAAAGATCTTAATTATTTAAACATTAATAATAGAGAGTGTAGTGGTTGGCATTCAGTCATACTAGCTGATTGCTTCTGAATGGGTCCACATGGTCGATTTAGTGTTGTCTGTTGAGGAACGGATAGCTCATGCACACCCCCATGGGAGGACCCCACACCATCGAAATGTATAGTCGTCACTGTTTCCCCTTTTTCGAATGAGAAATGTGGTCAGTTGAGCCCAAGAAATGAGGCAGGTTGCCGCAATGAGGCAAGCCCTTGACATTTTGAAACGAGACGTGCAGCATCGTTCAAATTTTTTTTAAAAAAATCAATACGAGTACGAACAATATATAAATGAACTATTAAGGAATAATTGTCGTCAAACAACAATTGAGGTATCCGACTGGTTTAAAATCGTCGTTTTTGATGAAATTATCAAAAAACTTTTTATGACTAAATTTGGTAGCCTGTTTAATCAGCTTTCTAAAACCGTCTCACGTTTTACTCTACGTGAATTACAAATGGAGTTACAGCTGTTTTATTACCGAACTGTAAGCATTATTTTAAGTTGCATGAAAACTTTAAATGCGTTTTCTGAGAAATGATATTTTTGAGGAAAACTGTCGATCGTAAGAATGATTTCTCAAACAGTTATTCAAGTATGGATATGAAATTTTCCAAGATTCTTTCCTGTAATATGCTTGATGTTTTCCTCTAAAACTAAGGTCAATTTTAAAATCAAGTATTATTTTTAAGTGTTTAAATATAAACGAAAAGCATGTTTTATGAAAAATTACCAGTTTAGTAACTATGTTCAGCTATATCTCAAAACTATTTTGAAGTACAAGAAAGATTTTAGAGCATAACACAGATAACTGTCATAAAAAAGTACTCCTACAAAGAGTTATGTATATTTAGAACATAATTTCATCTATGGCTGTTAGCGTAAGGAAAATATTTTAGTCATTTTTCTTCAAATTTCTCAGGTTTTTTTTTTAAATATTATTTTGGAAGCCTAATTTTACAATATTTTCATAGTTTTAAAACATATGCAGTTGAAAAATAACATTAAAAAATATATATAAGTTATTTTTCAAAAAAATGTCTCCGAACACAGTCGGATACCTTAATGAATTTTTTAATCGTTATTTTTGAAATAAATTATAGATAACCCTGAGGTAATTGTTGTTTTTTCCATTTTGTTTCTTTTTCCTTGATGTATTTTACCCAATTCGGTTATTGTTATCAATCGGTTAATGTTATCAAAATTCGAGTGATGGCATTAATCGGAGCCTACTGTATTTTATAACGAACTGTGTGTCGCCCGTTATTTTAGTTATAAGATACTACAAACAGTACATTTCTTGGGAACTGCGTACAATTTTATGCATTACCTTCAATGCAGTTGTACTTGAGAACAGTGGCCAACAGTGGCATTGGGGTATGGGAGAGGCTGAGGTCATAAAAATTTTGTATCGTCCTGACGAATGTCAAACCTCAAGGCTAAAGTAAATGAAAACTCTTTAACTATACAGAATTTACTCACCTGACAATAAGAATCATAAAGAATAATACAATACTTTCGATAATTTAATAAAAATTGCAATGAAATAACTAGCAAAAAATGTTGTCGACAGCGTCAAAGCTACAACTACAAGTGGAATGACTACAAAAGTAGGGAAATTACCAAGCCTGTCAAGCCAGAAAACAATGGTGAAACGTTTTTATTACTTTTTTAAAGAGGGAAATTAAGAAAAAAACAGTGGTAATGATTTTAAATATAATCAAGAATTCTGGCTTGGCTCTGGGGGGACTGTAGCCCGATAGCCTCCCCCCCGGATTCGCCACTGCTTGAGCACATTGCATATGTCTGGAAAGTTTAATCGCCATAGCGTTAGGATATGGGGCTCTGAAAATGCAAACACTTAAGTCGAACATGAACGAGACAGCCCCGAACGTAATATTTGGTGGGGACTTTTGCACTACGCTGTAAACAGGATCCATTCTTCTTTAGGGAGAAGGCGATTAACGGTGATGTGTTGTGAGTTATTCCACAATCGGAAAATTTACAACCAAATGTTGTATTTCAGCAGGACGATGCTCCACCTCACTGAACACATCCTGTACGTGAATTACTTGATAGATCAGTGTTTCCCCAACGTGAGGCCCATGCCCCACTTGGGGGGCGATTTAATTATTAAGGGGGGGCCTATTCGAAAATGAGCTCGTCCAGAGTTTAAAAGGAACCGTCTAATATTATTTAACTAGTTATCATTGCACTTGGTATAACAAGACTGTTTTACCGAATTTCCCAGAACTCGGACAGAGGTAATCCCCAGTTAGTCCGGATTTCCGAGGTTCCACTGTAGAAAATCTTTCATTAAAATTATTTCGTACTTGAATTTTAGTCATCCATTTATATGTTTGGAAAATTTACTTAATGTGTTTCTCAGAAATGTCCTAGTGATTTCTTTCTAAAACCTATCATTTAAGTTTCTTCAGTGAACAATTCAATTTTGAATATTATAAATTATGTATATGTTACATAGAGGCGTAAATTTTTTTTAAAAAGCCTCAGTTGGGGAATGGCACAAAAAAGGTTGGGGACATTGTGATAGTGTTTCACGAACGATGGATTAGTAGTGGAGAATCAATAATTTAGGTTCCGCGATCGCCTGACAAGAATCCACTGGACACAACTGACGGGAAAACAAGTGCAAATTTGGCATTCATCATACAAGGATCTCACCCTGAGCTACCTTGAATGTACTGTATAAGAAACTATTGGATTTCTTCATTCTTTTGCCGCAGAAAATAATAAAAAACATCTGGCTGGAAATCGAGTGCAAATTTGGCATTCATCATACAAGGATATCACACAGAGCTACCTTGAAGGTACTGTATAAGAAACTATTGGATTTCTTCACTCTTTTGCCGCAGAAAATAATAAAAAACAACTGACGGGAAATCGAGTGCAAACTGGGTATTCTTCGTGCTACTAAAGGAACTCACGTTGATTACTCATATTTGAAAGTACAATAAAATTTTGATTAACCGTCACCGTCCGGACCAGAGCTGTGACGGATAACCGAATGGACAGATAATAGAAATCTCTTAATAAATATCTACAATACCGTGATTTCATTGCTAGCTTGGGACGAAATTGAAAAAATCCTTTAAAAGTGAATAATAACTACATGTGCTATTTAATTTTACACAGAGCGATCAATATAAACTTCAATATTAAAGTAGTACTGTAGAGACATATCTGGTAATATTATAAACCTGCGTTAAAAACCCATGTTAGCTTTTTTAGACAATGACGTATAACAAAAATTGACGGTTAAACGAGTGATGGTTAATCGAAGTTTTACTGTGCTGTATAACAAACTATTAGATTTCTTCATTCTGTTGCCGCAAACAGCATTTCTTTTCACTTTTTTCTTGTAAACTTCTTGAATTGTATGTCTGAGAGATTCGTGGTCTAGAGATTTTTAGCAACAAAGACTGTTATCCCCTAATTCAAAAAAGTATTTATCCCAAAATTTGTTTCAATCTGCTTAAAAATTAAGTAGAATTGCCATCAGTAGATGGGCTAGCAAAACTGCCGATCCAATTCGGTCAAGACAAAAAAATGGCATCCTTCTAGAAGGGCGGCCATATTCTTTTCTTCTTTTCACCTTTTCGTATTTTTGTTATTAATGTTCAGAATAACAAAGATTTTTCTCGAAATCCCTGCATAAATATAAAAATATTTCTTAGTAATTATTTGATTTTTACTATAGATAGCGTCGTCCTTACGAATTGTCCTGTTGTTGGTATAAATCAAGAATCAAAGGACTTTGTTTTAGTGAAAACATTACCAGGGAAAGAATATAAGGTACATAAATGCATTTTCCTTTGGTTTTTCTTCCTTAGTTACATTCGTGTGAATGATTAGAAATTTTACTCTCTCTTTTGCTTTTTCACAATATCTTCAGATGATATATTCTATGTTTCAAAAATCGTGTTTCAGTGTATAAGGAGTAGAATGATCTTGGAAGTTATTAGTTTCTATTGTATCAATTTTATTACTTTTAAGGAATTCAATAACTTCTTATAGTTTTTTTATAATTCAGATATAGTTTTCTTGTTTCTATATTGAGGATGATGATGTTGAGATGTTTAATTTACAGATTAAAGGTTTGTTCATATAAGTATTATTATAGCAAGTATTTAAATCGTATTCGCTGTTTATGAAACTTAGGGTAGATAATGATATATGGTAGATTAAATACAAATATCTAAATCGTATTCGCTGTTTATGAAACTTAGAA
>BGPR01006397.1:27398-66907 GCA_013235015.1 Araneus ventricosus | reverse complement strand
TTAAATACAAATATCTAAATCGTATTCGCTGTTTATGAAACTTAGAATAGATAACGATATATGGTAGATTAAATACAAGTGCATTATGTTTTGCATACATTATTTTTTTTGTTTAAATCTGAAATGTTTTTCTTAATAGTGATGATATTAAATTTATTCATTTTATCTATTTCTGAAAATTTTTATTTCTTTTTCTAATATTTCGACATATATTTTATCCAATATTTCGATTTCATAATAAATTTATTTTGCAGAGCTTGGGTATTTTCTTCTTCAAGGAATATATCACATACATGTAATGATTTCAAATTTTCCCATTTTTAAAAACGCTTCTTAACTTTTAATTTATAACTTATTATTTCTACTTCAATTTTAATATGAGAATAAATGTCACTGTAACTTGAAGAAGTCGGGATTCAACCCGTTCTAAAGCGTTCAGAGGATTTTTCCCATTTGCACAGTATTTATATTCTTCAGCAACGGATCCACTTTTGGTCGATTTTACAACGGTAAGGGGTGTCGGGCAATGAGTTATATGAGTGCATTTCCGGAGTTCTTTGTTAGATCACGCTCAGTAAAATGTAAACATCACCCTTCTACTCTTCACTTCCTCCCATTTTGATGAAAATAACTCCGCCCGGCGTATGCGCAAAAGCGCGGAAGGTTTCCGAATCCGTTGCTAAACAATAGTTCGAACGCGTTGCAGTCACTTTCTTTCTTTGTTTAAAACGTCGCCTGTGACTTGCTCTTTGCATCTCTCTTTACTTTTATTATGGATGTGTCTCAAAATTACTTAAAATTATCTGAAACATATCAATGATGTTTATTTCATTAAAGCAGAAGTGAAGCAGTTTATTTCATAAAAATGATTAAATGAAATAAACTGCTTTTCGTTCGTCACCAACTGCTGTCTTCTTTGGATATGAATTTACACATTTTACCCTCGGAAAAATGTTACATACATATTTTGATTCCTTTTGATGGATATTTGATGCATGAATTTTATTGATATTACAAACATTTGTCTTTAAGGCTTTTTTTTTCGCTTCTAGGCAAAATACATCATTCTAGCATGTTCACCCGCAATACAGCAGAAGATCCATTTCACTCCACAATTACCTCCCGTGCGAAATCAACTTATGCAAAGAATGCCTATGGGAACAGTTACGAAAGTTCACTTATATTATAGAACGCCTTTCTGGAAAGAAAAAGGTAGCTAATTTTGTATCGAAAATATTCGTGTTTAGTTTTAAATCACTTAATCTTTGGCTCCATATTGAACAAACAACTTTAGCTCCTTCCAGAACCGTTACATAGGAAGTTACAATGGTTAATACTTTATGCAAAGCGTTTAGCTGACATACACTATATGATCAAAAGTATCCGGATACTTTCTGATTTACAAACTTTTTCGAATTTCTCTAGAAATGCTGGAGGAACTGCACTTGAACTTCGACCATGTAATGAATAGGCCTGTACTCACATTTTGCAAAGAAGGTTCGGTCACGAGGGCATTTAGGGGACCTACTAGAAATTGATGAGGATGAAAAGGGACTTCGACTCACCCCGTTTTACATAGCATAACACCATTCCATGCCCCTGCAACTACAACCTTAAGGTTATTTAAGCAGTGTCGTGGGCATGAAGTGGAAGAAAAATCACAGCACCCGAAAGGGTGACCTTCCTTAAATCTTGCCAAACTCCCTACACTTCTCCCTAATTATAAAACGCAAAAAGTTTACAAATGCTAACAGGTGTTACAAATGTTCAATTAAGAAGGATTGCTATTGAGCATTAATGATTTGCAAATTTCATAAATGTTTATGCTAATATGAAAATCGCTTACATGCATTTTCATAAAAATAGTAGGTATATTCTGGAAGATATAAAGGATTTCTTAAGAAATCTCACATTTTTCCTCACGTGTTTGGCTTATAACATGCAGAGTTTTCAGCCAAATTATACGAAACTTACAGAGTACTTGGAAATATGTTAGAAATGAATGATGAATCAAATGAATTAAAAATGATGAACAAAATAAAGGTCGAATTTGAATAGATTTTTTCTTGAAGGACAGTTAAAAATTTATGAAAAACTAATATCTTATTTGAAAATTAAAGTTTAACGCAATTTGAGTCAATATTTAGTTACAGGAATTGAAAAAAAAATCTAGAAATGATTTTATAAACAACAGAAATATAACATATAAAATATTTTACCATTGTAATTCCGGTAAAGTGAGAGGCTTGTTTCTAGGTCATTTTTAAGTCTCTAGATGTTCATTAAATTACGAATTCTTCTGTTATCATGCATATTTAGCTGCAGAAGCGTCATATCACGAAAAGATAGCTATAAAATGCATCAAATTTTTCGAACTTTTTATTAGCCAGCAATTTTTCCGCGCGTGTTGGCAGCTTTATTCTTCCTCATTTATGCATTTATAAGATCGAAAGCTACACTGTAGTTTATTTAAGAAGTCCACCTTCAGAATAATTTCTTCGTTATAGCTTTAAAAAATTTGCGTAATAATTTTATGTTATAAGTGTAATTATCCTTTCGTTTTCAAAGATACATCTGATATAAGTCATCTATTTTTCTTAATTAGTTTGTAAATAACGCAGCACATTTTAAATTGATTTTAAGACTAAAAGTTTCCTCGAAATTTTCAATCAAAATTAAATTTGAAATCTTATATTTGAAATCAGTTGGTTTTAAAATAATTAATATTCTGTATTAAAAAATTGTAACAAAATTCTAAATGATCATCAAAAGAACATTATCTTCGCATACACTTTTGAGACCTCTTTTTATTAAATTAAGTCTCTTATCTCAGAATTCAGGAGGCAACTTTGAATAAACAAAATGAAACTCGCCCCGATGATATTATAAGGATAAAGAATAGACCCATCAGGAAAGGCTATTTCATGTGTTGAGTCAATAAAGTCGTCGATATCATAAACATGTTTATAAACTCAACACACACATATTGAACAAAAAAACAATTGGTACCACTAATTTGGGTATCACCACTTCAACTATATCACCGCTGGTGATCACAACATGACCATGTCGCAAGGGTGGATGGTAAATAAATTAATCCACTGTATTAGGTGATCACATCACAAAGACGGGTAGTTAGATATATAGTTCCAAAGATGGATCACCGCTAAGGCGGGTGGTTATTTATGAACAATGGTTGTTCCAATCGTTGCTGAAGATGAGAGACGTCTACTACCACTCAGTTCGTTTCGTATAATGGATAATTTTATGTTTCGTTGTAGGTGGCGCTTCAAATGCGCGCTACCTAACAACATGTTTCTGGCATTTCCAAAACTTCCTCCTGCTGCAACCTCTTTGATTCTTAATTCTTCACTCAGTATGAATGTGAATTGAGATTTCTAAAATAATGAAGTAACAATATAATATTTTCCTTGGTTTTAATTTTTTTCAGATTCTCAAAAATACGGATGTAATTAAAATTAATTTGCGAGTTATATATGAAACATTGAAACTTTGATCGAAATTTAAACTGTCAACTACTTCCATATTTTACGCTTTTTATCTACAAATAATTTTAGTTACAATAATACGTTATGGCTATAGTTCAACGTGGTTATTCCACTTGTATACAATAATACGATATGGCTGTAGTTCACCGTGGTTACTCCGCTTGTATAAAATGTAACAAGTATATATAAATTGGGGTGTTAAATAAAAAAACTAATTACTCCATTTAGAAACACCAACAATCGTGAATTTAACACCATTTTATCAAAACAGCAAAACAAATCAATTTAGAATTTTTTTCATAAATTCTTATTTGTAACTCGTCGTCTTGGTATCAGTTTGAGTGAAAGTTAACATACAAACAAATGGATTTTTCTGATAAATGAATCTTTTGCTCATTTTTAGGTCTATCTGGAACTCATTTTATTGTAGGAGATGACGAGCATCCAATGTTTTTGTCAATGGATGATACCAAACCAGACGGAAGTTTCCCTGCTATTGTCGGGTAAGCAATTGCCTTCCTTTAAAATTCAGTCAATTTAATATTACTACTATTGCGAACAGCTTTCATCGTCTCCCCCCGAAAAAAACTAAAAACTGTTTGCTGCACAAGTCTCTGCTATTATTAGTACGCCCAAAATTACAATTAAATGTCTGCTTTCATCAGTATTAACTTAAAATTCTGTCTGTCATGTGCAAATGCAATGTAAAATTTCTTGCCATTAGCAAATTGACGCACATATTTCAATGGTGCCAAACTCTCCATCGAATCGCCAAGCAATGAAGCTATTAAAAAGGCCACATGTTCAAATCGAATTTTAAAAAATAAAAATCATTACATGTACGTCGCTTTTTATAACTCAAAGGAATATTCATGCCAAATTCGAAGAAAATAGAACAACGCGTTTCATCATGATTGCGTAATAAAAGACGAAATGCCGAAGGTAGTGTTGAAACAGAACGTCGTCGCTTCGCTTGTCAAAAATAATAAGTGTCGAATTTGTGGGAATTTATAGGAATCAAGGAATTAGTTCAGTTATTTCTTTTAACCTCTAATCATAATCCAAAGTAGCGACATTAGTGGCGAAGCAAGAATAAACAGCACTCGGTACCTTGTCGCATATTTTGAAATATATGCATCAATCTATGCATTTATGACACCCCTGCGAGATTGGCATCTTAGTCATCTATACTATCTGTCCGCGACGAGATCTTTTCCCGCCAAGTTATCTGGTTGGTGGCGGTTGCTATGGCAGCTGGTTATATTAGGGAAGATCCATTTCGAATAGGAAGAGTCCGACGGAAGTCTGGGTTTTATTTTGTTCTTGGGCGCCAGTTTGCGGTGGGAAAGAGTAGTTGATCTTTCGTCTTCTCAGTTTTGTCGCAGTTGTACGTTCCTTCCTATTTGGCGCTAAGTGCGGCAATGCAACAAACCTGAATGAACTTCTACCTACTCGAAATGGATTACCTGTGCGGTAACCTGTTTCTATAGCGACCGCCACCATCCAGACAACTTGACGAGAAGAGATCTCGTCGTGGACAGACAGTAACTAGGGTGCTATAAGTCGAAAAAGTTGAAGTAATTCTGCCAAAGAAGAAAATCATTTGTTGATGTAACTACTCTTCTATTGTCCTTTCTTCACATAAGGAAATCCTCCGCGTTTCTGCGCATGCGTTAGTCGATTTCACCAAAATGGGGGTGAAATGAAAGATGCAGTATGAGATGTTTACTCTTTTAAGCAATACATAGAAACATTTTATTAAGAAGGCTGTTGGTAAGCAGCTATTAACCTGGACATTCACCACAAGGCTGTTCCGATCCATTTGGAGGGCTTCTTAGCTGACCATTTCCATTTTCCGCCCATAAAATTTTATGAGTCATTCACAGGTCGGACAGTGTCAACTATAAACCCATCAACCACGAGCAACCCGATCTCCTAGGCAAGTCGCCTTCTCCTCCTCCGCTTTCGAAACGGTTCCGCCCGCGCTCATTACCCCAGACTGACTCCCATCCACACTTCCCCCTCCATCCATTTTGTGCTTTTCGCTTTTGTGAGAGAGGCTCGGTCCCTCTAACCCACAATCGTATTTCAGTTGTATGGCCTGGTATGTCGAATGAAAATCCGAACTGTATGAGAATCCAGGTTTTTCCTCGGTCTACACTATTTCTCATTGGTTTCTAATATTGACAAGATGTTTTGGCACTCTGTGTTCCAAAAAAAGTGAGATGGCCTACTGGTGAACGTCCCGCTTTAGAATTTTATACCATACTTTGTTCTCCCCGAAGACCTTTCAACTCCTCTCCCCCTGGTGTATCTGGATTTCAACTAAATAAATTATTTTAACCCTATCTATACCCTCTCGCCCTCCAATCATATGCCAATGAAAGTGATCGGAAGCATTATATTTAGATCACAGCATGAAAAAACTTATGTCAAACATTCTCGTATAAAGAATTTTGGTGAGCTGCCCATTTCCCAATAAGTTTTCCCTAAAATCTTAAACAATAGGCTGTTGAGAGGGATTTTGCGACACCAAAACTCCACATGTGTTTTCGTTTGATGGAAATACGTAAGATACACATATACAGTGAGAATGGAATATAAATAATATAAGGAGAATTTGGCCACTCCTATGAACTTTATATAGCCTTTCAGATTAAAATAATCTCTGCGTTATGTATTGGTTCTAAAGCGGAATCTGAAAAAAATTCAGGTGTCTGTGATAATAACTTCGCACATTCGCAAATTCTAACTAGAAAATCAAAGTGTGATCTTACCTGTCAGAAAAACTAATGAAGGCAACACTCAGAATATCTATTATTTATTAGCGGAAGCAGCACAGTACATCATGACAAGCAAGTGCAAACACGAACATGGCACAATCATTAGACAGAGTTAAAATGAAGAAAAACCCAGAAGTAGAGAGCAGAGCCACCAGTCGACACTCTTGGACTTAGAGAGTTTCAACAGTCTGTGTTTCACAAATCCGGAAATTCCAGATTTGAGAAAGTGAAATATCCGGAAACCGATTTATCTTAACCATAATCACATCTGAAAGTCTTTATTTAAGTTGAATATAGTTATATTGGATTTTTGCTGTTTAAGGTGCAAAAGAGAGGCATAAAACTTTTATTTTCGAAGGAATTCCGTAGTATACGATAGTTTATTTTTGAAATTTCTTTCGTTTTTAAAGGTATTAATCTTCTTTTGAATAAAATTTGTGCATCAATACGTAGAGTAACAAACATAAGTTATATCTAAAATATAATAATAATTATTCATTTTATCTTTTCAGATTCATTTCAGCTGATAAATGCCGAAAAATGTGCCATATGACAGCTGAAGAACGCAAAAATGCAATAACACTAAGTTTGGAAAAGGCATCAGGTTGCCCCGAAGCTAGAAAGGTATTCATGAATTTAGAGCAATGCACATTCAATGTGCAGACAAACCATTTCATCATAAAAAATTAGTAAAAATCTAAGCATAACAATCCATCTAGTATTTTATAAAGAACATGGGCTCTTGGTAAGGCCATTTTCTTTAACACTAAAAAATGTTTAACCGTATTTTAGAATTTACGGTGGAACCTCACTTAACGAGCTTAAAAACAATCAACTAGAAAAATTAGAATAAATTTAAAATAGAATCTTAACTTAAACTTTAAACAAGAACAACCATTTTTTTTATTTATAAACAATTAAATTTATAGAATAAAATATAGAAAATAAAATTAAATAAAATGTAAACAATGTTTGAGTAGCGCGCAATTGCAGCAGCAAAACAAAAAGCAGAGAACAATGGAAATCAAGATCATACAAAGAAAGCCAAAAAACAAATATAAACTCAGAGGTAATCGAATAAAACCAAAAGCAAACAAGGAACCCATTCTAGTTCATTTTTTCATGGGCTAAGAAATTTATTCGAAATGGATTCAAAATTATAATTGGGAAATTTTTCAGTAAAAAGCTAGCATTACGCCAAACATAGCTTCTCTTAACCCGAAATTTTCCAAACAAAGGACAAAGGAAATCTGTATAGCAAAGCACATATTTTCAAAAGAAAGAAGAAAACACAAACATCAAAACGCTAATGAGATTGATTAAAATTATCAACCATCTGGCTATATTAAAATTAGCCTTCATAAATAAAAACTTACCATATGCCCAAAGTTGAGAAAAAAGAGAAAAAAAGTCTTCACGTAATCACACAAACCCACACTAACGTTCTTTTAAAAGGAGGAATTATTAAAAAAAACACTAGTCCCATGGCGCTACCTATATTCGAAGAAACAAAACAGAAGAGGCCAAAACAGGATTTATTTAGGGAATGAAACCAATCCTTCGTTCCACAATCTTACTCTTAATGCAAAACATTCGTTAAGCGAAGCAATTTTTCCCATCCGAGTTAATGTAAAATATGATAATGCGTTCCATGCCGAAAAAATACTTTAAAAAATTTTTATGTATAACGTGCATTCAAACAAAATTATATGAAGCCCACGTCTCCACTTAAATGCTTCTTCGGCCGTTGATGATCATGAAGTCTTCTTCGAATGTCCTCGTTAATAGTATCGCCTTGCAATTGTTTTCCGTATATCCATATAAGATCCTTTCAACATCATAATGCATAACGTACAACATCGTTAACCGAGAATACGCAACCGTTGCATAGATATTCTTGTCACTCCCTTTGAAGAATCTATCTCGTTATTCATGTCCTTGCTGTTGAGGATAATGCAAATCGTTGATGTAAGCCGATTGCATGTGTGTCCTAGTTCAACCACGTATACACCTCGTTTTCATCTTTCAGTAGTTTTACATTTCTATTCTACGGTTATTTTCCGTCTCTTATGGCTCTATTCTTGCAGCTTCTTATTTGGGGACATTTTTGAAAGGTTTATTAAACTTTGAACAAGAAATCACAGATAGTATGTCTGAGCAAAAGTTTCGAAAAGTGCGTGATCATAAGAGATACTAGCGGAACGAGAGCGGACTGTTGTAGCAGGCTCACAACAATCGTCACTCGTTATACGAGACGTCACTCACTAAGGGAGTCATTTCTTTGCAATTTGTTTCCCTCGTTGTGCGAATTACTTGTTATGAGAGGTGCTCGTTAAGCAAAGTTCCACTGTTTATTTTAATTCTAGATAATTCCAATTTTTAGTATATGTTTTCTTTTTCAGAGAAGTTCTTTCTTTTGATAAAATTAGAGAAAGGAACGCGTAATCAAATAATTTAGATGACACAATATCAACCAAAAACTTCATTTCTCTTTATATTTCACGGATAATTTTTTACACAATAATGTGATGGGCGTAATTCAATTATAGGTGAATCAAAGAATCATCATGTAATAACTTTTTTCACAAAGTTATAGTTTTAAGATTCTGTGTTATTTTAAAGCGTTAATGTAAACATGCCAATGCATCTGTCGCTAAACCAATTTCGTTACATAAATTATTTATTTTCTGTTTCGGAATCCGACATAGCCTAATGGTCATCATACTGGTTCGGCAAACCTAAGGAGAAAGGTTCGAATCTCCCAAGAAAAGCAACAAAATGCTCTTATTTTGTTGCTTCCCTTGTCCTGGCATCGAAATCGTGAAAGAAAGTTTTCATCCAATTAAAATGATTCGTCAAACAAAATAAATAATCAAATTAATTGAAGATATTTATGTCATGTACAATTTAGAAATAATCAATAAATGATATTAATACTTAAGAAATGAAGAAAATATCTAAGTTGTTTTCCTCCACTCACATCAGCGCATTACAATTCAACTGGACAAAATACAATTGAACTAGAAGGTAGCACAAAAACACCTCAACGCTAGGATGACACAATATCCAGTCAGAAAGACAGCAATTCAATCCTGTTGATATCGTCACTTTCTATTAGGAACCAAACAACTCAACTCCAATTCCTGATTCCTCTCTCCCCCCACCCCTGCCGCATATATCACTCTATATAATGAAAGCATACATACAACCCATCCCGGACCAGCCTACCTAATTGACTTAAGGCCTTAAGTAGCCAGGAGGGAAGACATCCTGCTAGCGACAACCGACAATAAAGCTGGGCATGCACCATCGATCTGTTCGAATCCATTTGGAGGGCTCCTTAGCAGACCGTTTCCATTTTCAGTCCATAAAATTTGGTGGGTCATTCACAAGTCGGATCGTGCCAGCTGTGAACCCATCATCTACGGGCAGCACCCTAGTCTATTGCGCCTCCTCTTATCCCGTTTTCAAAACAGGTTACCCCACCCTGAGTTCCCCAGACCGAAACCCACCCACACTCCCCCATTTTGTAGTTTTCGCTTTTTTGAGAGAGGCTCGGTTCCCCTAACTGATTATTGTATTTCAGTTGTATGCCATAGTGGGCGGAATGAAAATCCAAACCGAATGGAATTCCATCTTTTTCTTCGGTCTACACCATCTGCCATCGGTTTCTTACATTGACGAAGGGGTTTGGCATCCTGTGTTCCGAAAAAAGTAGAGTGTGTTAGTGGTGCAAAGTTAATGGTGAATGCCCCGCTTAAGGGTGAAACTAATGAAAGGTTGTTGATTTCGAGGAGGAGTCACGCCCTGAGAATGACTTTATATCAAAAAACAACCTCGTTATCAGAAAAATCTTTCACTTTCCTATCCATCAGGCATTTTACCTGACACCTTCATTTCCATTGCACATTGTTAAGAATTTCTGATTCAACAATCTTTGTATTGAGATAAGATTTTTTTCTCATTTAAAAGCCAATTCATTATGAAGAAAAGAACTGGATGGAAGAGCAATATGTAGGTGGATGCTGCACAGCAATGCTTCCTCCTGGTTTTCTCACTAGATACGGAAAGTAGGTTTCCCCTGTCATTTTCTGTATTTTATCTTATTGTTTTTCTTATCCATTATAATCTTAAGAGGAATGAAATATGCAGCTTCATTTCTTCCTTTTTATACCTATTTTTAAATGAAAATTCTTCTATCCATACAACTAAAATGTCTCATGGATGCTAAAAATGTGGAAGCATTTCAGTGCATATCAGTTACAGCATTATACAATTTAAAAAAAACAGTTGTTATTGCATAAGAAAAATAAACAAGTTCAATGAGGGTTTTTTTAAAAAAAAAATACTTCTCATTATTACCCATTCTTAAAATTACAAGAATTTTCCTATATACCGACATGAATACAGTTGATTGAGGAATATTTGTGTAAAGTGATGCGTTTTGTCGATGAAATTTGTAAAAGTGAATTAGAAACATCCAGAAAACATTATATGAAAACCCCAATCAACAAGATATGGAAGCCAAAAGACGCCACATAACATCTCGGTTAATAACTTGCTTCCAGCATGCGATAGAGTGTGAGTAGTATGGTGTTGCTGTCAGATAAAAAGTGCATTTCGCGAGATGATGTCTGCCAGATAAAAAGTTCATTTCGCGAGATGATGGCTGTCAGATAAAAAGTGGAAAGTACATTTCTCGAAAGTTGAAATATTCGACTGAAAGAAAATTTTGTTGATATCATTCACAGAGTCAAAAATTAAGAATAACGTTATGACTTTTTATCTGACAGCCATCATCTCGCGAAATGCACTTTTATCTGACAGCCATCAAAACCATACTACTAGTGTGACATCATACAGACGAGTGCATTTTCTGAGAAGGAGAAAAGAACTAAAAGGAGAAAAAATCGTTGAGAAATAACAGGTTTGCAATATATACAACTGTGCTGACGTCTCCTAATTTATCAACATAGACTCGTCTGATATTCTGTGGTGCTTACTTCATAGCCGCTCTCTCGTGATGGAAATATTATGGCATCCTCTCAACTCAATTGCCATCATATATTAAATGACTAAGAATTCTTTCAAAAGCCTCGAATATTTAATGAATTGTCAACTTATTTTTTTATATAAAACACTTTCTCTGCATTTTTAGATGTAAAATACAATTTTAAGGTTAAAAGATGTATTGAATTTTTATTATTTTTATAATTGGTTTCTTTTATCATATCGTTTACGTGTTTGTACTTGCAATGGATGACATAATTTCATAACTGTAATTCGCTCTTGTTTCATATATTCTAACTAGCTGATAACCCGGCGTTGCTTGGGATTCATATTTTTTCATATGCCCTCCTCTGGGTTTTTTTCCCTACAAATAATGTAATTAACTTTCCATAACAAACGTAAATCTCCTTTGAATCCTTTTTTGTTTATTAAAACTTTCAAATCTAGCCTTTCTTTTTTTATTACCTTATAGCTGATAACCCGGCGTTGCCTCGGGATCCATATTTTTTTATATGCCCACCTCCGTTTCTTTTCTACAAATATTGTCTCTAGTTTTCCCAAACAAACGTAAATATCCTTTCAAATCTACCTTTTTTACTCCCTTATAACAGTATGGTTTGAAAGAAAACTAGAGAAGTTTGTAACAAGAACATTTATTTTAAACAATAAACAATATATATAATAATTATAGCATCTTTACAATGAAAAATTCTACTATAAAGAATTTTCCTGGCGTTGCTGATTAAGAATATAAACTTAAAAAATGTTTAGAACGAACAAAATGTCAATAAAAATATACGTTATAAAATTAAACACTAAAAGAAACAAAAGAGAGAGAAAAATGTAAGAAAATGATTATTTTCCGATATTTATAAACTAAAACATGGAAGCTTGCTAAGCGAATTGCTTGTAGAAGAAAAAATAAAACCTTTTATTCAAACAACTTCCTTTAAAAGAAATAAACCAAAAAATATATAAAATGCAAGAACTAATAAATTAAACACCGGGTGTGAATAATAATGAAGAAAAAAGAAAAATTGCGAAAATGGCAAAAACGGCCGAATTTATCACTTAAAATTAAATAAATAAAAATGTAATTCGAATTTAAAATAATTTGTCCGGCGTTAGTTCCCTTTTGTGCTAATTTATCACTGTTCCAAATTATTTGTTACGAGTAAGTGAAACGCTCTAGGCGTGCGTAGAGAACAGAAAAACGAACATACATACGTACCCCCAAAAAATGCGGTTTTATACCTATAGATTAAACCAGCGGGAGTGTTCTCCCCTAAACTTTCTCGTATACTGCCCCAAAATGGTGCCGTTTCTCCTTCCCCCACGTGGCTAAAAAAATTCAAACCTACTGTTATCCAGAATCCGATGACTATCAGAAGGTTTTTCATTATAGTGATTGAAAAATATCTAGGTAAATAATCCAATCCAAAGAGATGCGTACCGATTAAAACGCATCTATCGCACACTGCTAGGTTTTACTCTTGCCGTCTCAACGACAAACTGACGTAATTCGCTCCTTTCGCGTGCACAGAAGATTGCTTCCAGTACGCATGCGCGTGGAGATAACGGATTGGTTTCAATAGTAAATTATACAGACCGACAGACAGTCAACCCTTTGACGAATTTGGCCCAAAATTTTATACGGACCTACATTCATGACGATAAAACTGTGTACCAAATTTTATCCATCCAGCTATTCAAGTTTTTGAGTTATAGTGCTCACATGACAGCGGACATACAGATAGACAGATTTTCCCTTTGACGGATTTTGTCTAAAATTTGATAGAAACCTACAAATTATGTTTAAAGACCACATACCAAATTTCATCCCCGTAGCTCTAATAGTTTTCGAGTTATCGTGTTCACAGACAGACATAATTCCAAAATTGTGTTTTTCGGACTCCGGGAGGTCTAAAACGTGGAGATTCGCCAAAATCTCGAGTTCGAATTTTTTGACGATTACAATACGTTCTCTTTGTATACTTCGTATATGAGAAAGTAAAAATAAAATGACTTCACAAAATGTTTTGCTAGGTTTATGGTGACTGTTGAAAATTTTAAGATTAATACTGGTAAAAATTTTGAATTTTTTTTATTAATTACCAATATGTACCATGGCTTGGATATCTTCTTTCATTCGTTAAAGATTGTATGTCTAAGTAAATTTTTACGGTTGTTACGAATTACTGTGCCAAATTAAATAGATGGCGCTGCGTGCATTTTCCTCTTGCACATATCTCCGCCACCTTAGCCTCTAACATTATGAAAAAAGCTTCTTTGCGCAAAAGAGTGGTTGGGGGGGGGATGATGATAGACAGAGCCAGATTTTCCATAGGACCAACCTAGACAATAGCCTTTTGTGGATGTACGGAAGCCATAACAACCAAATATTTACACATATTTCAGTGTCATTTTCAAAAAGCCATATAAAATGAAGTTTGTAGAGGGACGAGACTCATTTTTATATGGAATGCCGCTGTTGAAGAATTAATTCAATTTCAGGAACCATTTTTATTAGATGGCTAAGTTCCACGACACAGTACATTAAAAGGTACAAGACGCAAGACAGAGAACAACAACACAACACAAGTACACAGAAGAAGAGAGAGAGATATCATGGGGAAAACCCAGATGGCTCTAGTAGCGCCACCTACCATAAAAAGGAGAAGGCAGTGAATTGTAACCGCTACAAGTTTTTGAAATTTATGTTCGTTATATTAAACATATTAAAAGATACATTTTTTTTTTTTGTCTTCTCTGGATTTTTTCGTCTCTTGCTTTGAACTTATTTGCACTCAAAGAGATTTAAAAATATCTGTCCACTTCAATGACCCTTCAAACATATTTTCAAATAAAAGCGCGAAAGAAGAAGCTCTATTAAGTATGTATTTCAGTACGACTAAAAAAATAGGGTATTTTTGTAGGCATTATTATTGTGTTATTTCATAATAAGTGTAATTTTGAATTAAAAATTTAATGTCATTCAAATATTACAAAAATTGCATTAAGAGCTGGATTATTTCAAAAATAAGCTATTGTACATTAAATTGAAAATTATATATTAACTTTTTGGAGAGAAGAGGGGCGCAGAATATGGTTCGGCCTAGGGCGTAGAAATGTGTAAATCCGGACCTGATAATAGGGGTACTAAAAAAAAGGAATACTGATCAATAGGTAGTGGAGGAAATCAAGTATGGGAACCATTAATCTACACGTTTAACTTTTATAAGTATTCTGTGTTTGTGTTTTATTAATATCTAATGTTAATGAAGTAAATTTAATTAGTCTAAAAGAAGTAGCTGGTGTCATATTTTCAACAATTCATTGCAGGGCACTGAGAACCCCTATAGACAGATTATACTTCGCTGGCACTGAAACATCTATAAAATGGTCGGGTTATATGAATGGAGCAGTAGAAGCAGGAGAAAGAGCCGCACGGGAAATCCTTTGCGCAATGGGAAAAATAACTGCAGATAAAATTTGGATAGAAGAACCAGAATTTCAGGTTTGTAGGTTTCGTTTATTAAATGCGTATTCTATGCTTTGCTGACATAAAAAAACGAGTATTTTTCATTGAAAATGTGTAATGAAGCCAGTTTTTGTGCATAATGTGTATATTTAACAAGGGCAATCACGACCTCATAGCAAACAGCCTGAAACAAATGTGTAGTGAAAATACGTCAGAATTTCAAAGTTAATGAAATACAAAGAATTTTGGTAATCTGCCCTGCTATTCAATAAATAATCCCTTAAATTTTTACTAAAACTTGAGGAGGAAATATTGAAGTATTTAAGAAACCCGCACTAAAAAAATGTCAAACCGTCTGCATGGCTGGTTACAAAAGAAGTGCAGGTAAGTAAATTTAACACGCGGTCAGGCTGATTTGTGGTTGCATAACACTAATAAATGTCCTAATGTCGACGACAGCGAAGCATAAAGACCGAGAAAATCATGGTTTAAGATAAAGCAGAACAAAATTTGGAGGAACACCATTTTTTATTATTTGATCTTTCAAAATTTTAGTTTACATCGAAAGGAGGTTTTTTTATTTGAGCAAATGGAATTCATACGAGATAATAGATTAAGTATTGCGTTTCTGTAAATTTTAATTCAAATATTAGATGAGCAAAAAGTCCTCATTTGAGTTGTCCATTTTCTTTCTTTTTTATTTTTAAACTATGTAATCTGTTAATGATGTATATATTCCGAAATGAAATTTGAGAATGAAAGTGGATCTACTTTAAAAACACGAATTCTGCGCAACTCCTGTAAAAACCAGCGGGAGTGGTCTCCCGTAAACTTTCTCGTATACTTTCTAAGTGGAGATTCTTCAAAATCTCGAGTTCGAATTTTTTTGACGATTACAATACTTTCAAAACAAACAAACAAACCTGAAATCAAATATCTGTTGCCACGTTTCAAAAAAATATTACTTTGAAGCAGGTGCGATAAAATAGGCAGTGCAATGAATACTAAAGAGAAAATTCTGCTTTGGAATTTAATTCCCAAGAAAACAATTTATACTACCACAACCGTTACAATTGCAAAAGCGCGTGAATAAAAGATTTGCTGAAATAATGAAATCGGTTTGAATTTTATTTACAACAATAAAAAAATTGTTACAATTCATGTTTGAAAACATTATTTATTGTTATAAATAAAATTTGCAACAGTAAGAGATTGCTACCAGTACGCATGAGCATGAGAATCGGATTAAAAGAAGTTGAAAATGCAACTGGAACGCCTCTTTTTGACGGATTTGGCCCAAAATTTTATACGGACCTACATTTATGACGATAAAACTGTGTACCAAATTTTTTCCATCTAGCTATTCAAGTTTTTGAGTTACAGTGTTCACATGACCGCGAACATACGGACAGACAAACTTCCCGCTGACGGATTTTGTCCAAAATTTGATAGAAACCTACAAATTATGTTTAAAGACCACATACCAAATTTCATCCCCGTAGCTCTAATAGTTTTCGAGTTATTGTGTTCACTCACAGACAGACAGACATGATTCCAAAATTGTGTTTTTCGGACTCAGGGAGGTCTAAAACGTGGAGATTCGTCAAAATCTCGAGTTCGAATTTTTTGACGATTACAATACTTTCTCTTTGTATACTTCGTACTTGAGAAAGTAATAATTAAATTCTGGCTACATCCAGACCTCAATAATTCCTGCTTATGTTTAGAAGTTGATTTTATTAGAGAAAATATACTTGAATTTTACTCACTAACATTGAAGACAATTTTCTATACACAACTTTCTTTCTGCTTCCAGGATGTACCGGCATTACCTTTTGAGGATACTTTTGGAGAAAAATACACACCATCTGTATCCGGCTTCTTAAAGTTTGTAACATTCACAAGCATTTTAGGAGCAGCAACGTTTGCTTTCCTGAAATGTCCTAAATATTTGCGGAAATAACTTATGAAACGATATACAAGATGCTAATTACTTGGTTTAAAAGCTGGTGGAACATTTGATTTGTAAAATGCGTCTTCAGTTCTCATAATTTTCCAAATATAATTATAAGATTGAATATTTTCAAGAGTTTTTAAAGTCTTATTAATATTGTGTCAATATTTTTATGGTTATAAAAATGAATATATTGTCAATAGAGATGGACCTCCATGATAAAGCGTTATGTGTTTAAGTGCTAATGTTAGTGTTAAATGCGTTATGTGTTTAAGTAATTTCATGCGTGTCTATGTAGTACGTGTAGCAATAACAATAAAACATCAACCGATTTTTGTATGTTTCTTTCTTATTATTATTAATAAAAGAATAAGTGTCTCAAGTTTTATTCACAGTAAATTTTCTTTCTTCCCAAAACTGTAGTAACTTTAGAGTCATATTTGTTGCATAACACTGCTGTTGTGTCGTTATACATTTAAAGATCATTTCCGAGAATCATACTTTTTACGATTAATTAATATACACAAAACATATATATAAGGAGTTCCGTACTTATCCTATCAGTGGCGAATCCAGGATTCGGGTCTGGGAGAAGCTGAGGTCATAAAAACTTTGCATCGTCTCGTGACGAATGTCAAGCATCATGGCTTATATGAACCAAAAGACTTTAACTTTACACACTTTACTCACCTGGCAATAAGAGTCATAATGAACACTACAATAATTTCGATAATTTAATAAGAAACACAATGGAATAGCAATCCAAAAAATATTTGCGACCGCGTCAACGTACAAGTACGAGTGGAATGACTACAAATGTGTGAAAATTTTCGAGCCTGTCAAGCCGGCAAAAAATGTTGGCACATTTTTTAAAAAAGGAGATTAAGAGCAAACCGTTGTAGTGATTTTAAATAAAATCAAGAATTCTGCTTTAGCTCTGGGGGGCTGCAGCCCCATAGCACCCCCCTGGATTCGCCACTGTATCCTATAAACTCAGCATTACGCGTTTCCTCAATGTCGGAGGAAGAAAAGTGTTCAGAGAACCATTACAATGAATTTTCTTTCTTCCAAATATTGTGAAAATTTAATATTTATAAAATAACACTGTTGTGTCGTTTTAAATTTAAGGACTAATTTAAATGTACACAAAGCTGGCATAAATATATACAATGTGTCCATTAGTTATCGCATAATTTCAATATAACGCGTTTCCTCACTCTCAGAGGAGGATAAATGTCGCAAGAATCATATCTCAACGACTCCTAGTTTTCGAGAAAGTCGCACTCAATAAACGATGACGTCACATTCGGTTCACTTAAAAGTGGCATTATTTAAAACATGAGAATTATAACGCATATCTTCATAACTAAAGTCCTCATACAACATAAAAAAAATTTTTACAGGAAGATTTGAAATAATTGATACTATATCGAACCCCAATTACAAAAAGAAAACAGATTTAATTGCTCGTCTTCATACTGCTTGCACATTTGTTAAAACTGCACTTCTCAGACCGGGATCAGTCCACCATTCCACGGGGCACACAATCCGTGGTCCTGGCGTATAAGGCGGGCATTTTGAACTATGCCCGCCTTGCTTATGCTTCATACGTGAACAACTGTTTTTCATCTATAATATAAAAACTCAGAGATGTCTGTAACGCAGGGAGGAGTTAGAAATATCCCCGCCCCTTTGCTCTGAGTCATTATCGGACGCGCAAATCACAATTTTTGTTCTGGCGTCAAACAACTCAGACAGGTTTTTAGGGCAAAATTAAATGAAGCGAGAAACGAACATGCAGCATCGAGTTTGAAGTGCAGCGTCTTGATAACTGCGCTATTGATCCTTCAAATAATACCGGTTGTTTTTATATGTATAAATTGGCGGATATATCAGCGTTAGTTATGGGATCGTAAATTTCACTTCATCAAACCGTTACTTATTCATTGGATTGTAGTAAAGGTCAATGAGCTGAGTTCAGCAGGGTCACTCCTTTTTGTTTTATGCCTATTCTTCACGTTACGTTAGAAAGGTGCTGGAATCGCAGCCATGTAAAAGTTCGAATGAAAAAATCCACACAATAAGGAATATAACAGATGTTTCACAAAGAATGTTGTTTATGATGTAGTATTTTAGTTCATAGAATTCCGGGTCTTTATTGTTTACTTTTGATGGTATTATATTTTTACATCTAAAGTGTACTACAAATTATTTTTTTTTCTTAAGCACTCTGCCAAAGTGCATAAGATTTTCTACTACAACTTTCGTTAGCAAATCTGTGAGAATCAAATCTGAGATATTTTTGGCAGATAACAGCCCGTGTAGACGGGCACACGTCTTCTAGTATTAAAATAATAATATTTCTGTGCTTAAAAATATATTAAAAATAAAATAACAGCGACTAATGGCAACATTGATCATTTTCTTAAGTTGAGGTTAACTTATTCGAACAAAAAATAACACAATCCAGAATTTTATGCCTTTAAGCTTATAGTTTTGTCCAGATTTCACGTAATGCTAAAATTTTAAAGTCGTAAATTTTCTTATTAATACTATTTATTTTTTATCTTATTTTTGAATCATACTAAATTTAGATGTATTTTTGTAATTATTCATCATTATTTTGTTAAAGTAAAATTAGACTGAATTAAACTATGATTGAAAGAAAATGAAAATTTCATGAGTTTATAATTTTGTCCAGCACTGTACAGCGTTGTGATTCATTAAATGCAGCGGTCGGATTTTTTGACGATTTCAATAATTTATTCGTATATGAGAGAGTAAGAAAGTAGCTGATCTTGAAAGATTTTTTATTGCATCTCTATTCCATTTAATTTTATTCTTATTTACATTTCACATCTTCTCAGTTACTCTGCCTATTTTTTAAGACGGAATCTCATATATTACTGGAACCTCCTAAATCAATCTCTGGTTCTTTTTATCTTCCCACACAACATTTCTCACTTTTAAAACGCATTTAAAAATGTCACAACACAGATATGCCCCTAAATCCTAGCGAACTGCATCAACACGCGGTACAATTTTCTCGCCAGGCGCTAAGCCTAAAATACATTTACTCCTTTCCCACCAGTCCAGCTTGTTGCAGTTTGCGTGGAGTTTAGTTTGGCAAAAAGCCAAGAAAATAGTTGAGTTATTTATGAATTGGCGGAACGGGTTGAATTATGTTATGGGCCTGTTAGTCATCTTGGAGGGGAAAGGCTCTTCATTCAACTGGTGAGGAAAACTTTTTGCTTATTCATTCATGGCATTTTTCTGAACTTTTGGTGGAAGTAGAAGCAATTTTTTTTGTTCCTTCGAGAAATTAAAATGTTTGATACTTTCCCCAGATTTCCCCGATATCATCAATATGAGCGGAAGAAAAGTGTTTTTAATGAAGCGTATGTTGAACAGGTGGGTGGTTGTTTTTTCTTCTTATATGAATTTACTGTGTGATCATTTTACTGTTAAATTGCACAGTTTATTTCTTCCATAGCATGCTTAGTTAATTCATTAAATAACAGATTAGTTATTTAAAATGTGCAGTCTATACTTATAAAAGACAACGTTTGTGTGTGTGCGCGCGCGATGTCGAAACGAATCTATCGCACTTACAGCCATGAAATTTTGCATACAGGTATTCGTATTGGTAACTCAATGCACATCGAAGCCCGAATTTTAAAATTTAATCTAAAAAATTTTTATTTAATGTTTTGTGTTGTTTTGGATCATTTTCGGCATGTTTACGGCTGTTGTATCTTTTCTAATAATAGTTGAAAAACAATCAATGCACCATCGGATCGAACAAACAATTTTCTTTCTAATGAAATTTGTTTTGAGCTTCAAACGTAATTTACTGAATTTTGAGAATTTTTTTAAAAAATAGTCAGTTTTGCCATCGAAATTTTATTTTTGCTTTTAAATTTGCTGCATCCGACGTTCTAATAACACTATTATTTTCCATTTTTTCAGCTTATAACTGGAACGGTTCTGCCCGATTTAAAACAAGAACGGTTAAAATATATTTTCCCGTTTTTTTATAATTAATTATTTTATGGTCAGTTGAAAGATATTTTTCTCTAGCGAGCTTCCTCCCGCGGCGCTTTCTATGGAAGGTTGCTGGAAATTTCATTGGCTGACGATGCAGAGCGCAGGTGACGTCAAAACCTTCAACTAAATGACTTCGATTATTTTCGGCAGTATCTTAAACGTGTTTATTTGTCTCGCATATTTTGTTTGTTGTATAATAATGATTTTCAAGTTGAAATTTTTTAAATATTGTTTTGGATTAACGTATTCTGTACTGTTTTTCTACAGTTAAAATGTCATTATCGCGAAAAAAAATAAGCGGGAATATCAATAATGCGTATCTTTTGTTTTGATTTTGTTTTCAAAACTTTTTCATGTCATTGTGGGCGGGTTTTTTTTCAATTTGCTGAAGTCCTGATTCCACGGGCAACGCCATGCGCGTACTGCTAGTATATTTATAATTACGCATGTTAAAAAAATGTTTTGCGTTTTGTGTAGTTCCATTCTGCAGTAACAAAAATCGAATATTTGTTACTTCTTCGCTATTCAGGAATTTGGGTGAAAATTCGATGCAGTTCTCCAATTTTGATTTAAGAATCGCATGCCAAATCAGTGGCTTGCATTCAACAGAAGCAAGTGAAGCTGTGCTTCAGTAAGAAAATTGTTTTCTAAAACGCTGTCTAGTTGTGTATAACAATTCCATTTCTCTCAAAAACTTCCAGAAGAGCGATCGCATTTGCTTTATCACTACGGGCGAGCGGCAGAACGAATGTCGTGTGGAACTGTCCTTCCCTTCACTATAACTTAGCTTCCCAGCAGGTATACGATGCGATGTAAATATGTGTGTTTAAAGTAGGCAAGCGACTCGTACTGGATCTCGATTGATGGTCGCTTTCCTGTTAGTTCCTTGAGTTCATGGTCATCATGGTTCTTCTTCTTTGAACATTTCGGCAATTGCAGTACTTTCTTTGTATACACACTTCTTATACGAGACAGATAAAATTATCCTCTGCTTGACAAAGGAAGTGGATTGTTGCCTTAACTACGTAAAAATGAAGAACATTCTTTAGAAAGAAGAAAGCATAGTGTTTGGTGTTATGGTTACTTGATTATGTCAATAACTGGCGATCCATTATAAAAGAAATATGTGTGCTTCTAAAGATGTAATAACTATACTAGTTCAAGAAGCGGATTCTAAAAGATATGAAATCTTAAAATAGTAAAATCCTATCTGCAGATTAGACTCATAATTTTAATAACCTCAGTTGTAAATGATTTAGACTTCTTTTCCGATTGTTATATCTGGTCAACATATACCCGGTGTCTACTCTAAATGCGACCCAATAGCTAAATTATAAACCTTTAGAGATAGGCAATATGCTTCCTATTCGAAAAATGCTTTAAATGGGGTAAAGCATTATATTTTATATTGTTTGAGTCAATAAATATACTGCTGAAAAGATTACGAAGTCTAAATTTTTATAAAGTCCCCGGTTCTATTAGTTATATTTAGTTAAATATTCTTAATACATTAACATTTTAAACAAAATAATAGCTTTGATTACTTTGTTTCAGACGATTTCAGACCATTTCAACGGCCGCTTCGATGAAGATCTTCCAATCAACGCTCAGCTCTTGCTCGATGTGGCCTCTGATTGGTTTAAAATAATGAAATTCAAAGCTCCATAACTCGGTCAGTTTTAGTCGCAGAAGAGTGGAACTTTTTTTTAATGTCATTGTGCCGAGAATATTTTCTAAATTTGATTAATAGAACCAGGGAACTGTATCAAAGTTTAGATTTCGTCATTTTTCATCGGTCCGTTTATTGACTCAAACAATATGAAATTCAATTATTTACGTCATTTCAAGCATTGTTCGAATAGGAAGTATATGCTATCTCCAACGATTTAGAAATTAACTATTGGGCCACGTTTAGAGGGCACACCTTGTAAATTGCTTATACTCTAAAAGTTACTTTTAAAGTAGTTATTGACTTAAAAGTTTTATCAGACCTATTTTATGGTGATAGCAACAATAATATAGCAATTAAATAGAATAAAATAAAAATTCCGTTTCCAATAATAAAAATACTCTTTAATCTATGCAAATAAAAGTAAAATTCATAAATAATTTGTATGTAATAAAAATCGACACTACTCCTACTACTAAAATATTGCTCACAAACTTTATGAAGAATAAGGAAGGTTTTAGTTAGGGTTTCATGTCAGTTAATTAAATATCTAATTTTTTACTGAATGAATTAAAAACTCCATACATAGAAAAGATTATTTTATCATTAGTGTTGCCATTCCTATTGATTGAAAATATTATAGATATTTTAAGTCTTAATTGATTGACTCCGAATGTATTCGCAACGTTTAATTAAATTTTGTTTCATTCTATAAAAATTATTAATAACATATGGAGAAAAAAATTAGTTTCAGGCGGTTTTTAAAAATCGTTTGACACAGTCTGTAATTTTTCGAGAATCTACGAGGTTTAAAAATCGTTTGGTGAAAATGAGATTATCAATTTAATTAGAAATAAAGTTGGAGACCATAAGAGGGAAAATTTTCTGTATTATAATATTTTATATAAAAGCATTTTTCATTAAAATTTTATACATATTTTTTAAAAAATGCACTTATTTTCCTGTGCATTGGAAGACCGTTGAGTTCTAATACTGAATACATTTTTACCTTCTCGCATTTGGCGTTTACACTAACTAACGTAGCCGTCAAAAGTTAATTTTATATGTTTTAACTGTAACGTTAACGTTTTAACTGTAATGTTATAAATACTTCAATTTTTGCTCACAAATACTGAATATAAGTAAGGTTTTTGTGAAGGTTTCGTAAAATCAATTAAATAGTTAGCATTTTATTAACAAAAGACATCGAAATACTTTCATCCTTATGAACGCCGGGTATATAGTTAGTTTTAATAATAAATTAAATTCCTTCTTATCCTATCAGGTACTTCGTTGTTGTAGGATTAATTTCATAATATTAAATAAATTGTAATTGTAAATTCCTTCAGAGATATTGTTTCGAAACGGTCATTGCTTACCTTACCGGATTACAGCCTGAACAGAAGTTAGAAAAACAATTAGTAGTGTGTAATTGAAGGGTTTTACATTTACAGGGAAAAGCGTTTAACACGAAACTGAGGGAACCAAAATATTTTCGTCTTGAAAGAATTTCGTGTTAAACGATGCAAGCCAAATAATAATAATTATAATAATTAAACTCAAAATCACACTATACTGTTTCTTTTCTTGAAATGTTTCGACCAGCCTGTAGAAAATTCAATGCCCATTTTTTTTCATGCTTTGCTTATCCATGAAAGTTTTGATATGGTAAGGTGACCAAATTTAGCTCGAACATCAGCTCCAACAAACGGAGGACAAAAATAAATTGAAGCTGAAAACTATCATAAATAATGGAAACATTTAATTCATTGCAACAGTAATACAGAATACGCTATAATATGACGAATGTATAAAAAAACATTTGTAGCATAATTTACTGTGTATCTTTCGAGGAAGAACAGAACTTACAACAGGAGAACGGTTGGTCACCTTAGATATGGGAGCATTCTCAGACCTAGATTGTTTGAACCAAACAAGCGACGCATTCTAAGTCTTCGTGTTTAGGCGTTCTCACACGTTTATTCTCTGTCTCGAACATACTGCGCTCAAACATTGCAGTAATCTGATCTCTAATTTTGAATATCGTATAGTTAGCAATGCAGAGATTTACAGATTTCCGCTTTCGACTTCCGTTTTTCATCTACTGCCTCAAACAACTCCATTTTCATTTTAAGCAAAATAAAGGTTTGTTTTCGTCCTGATTTTTCTGCCATTGTAACGTAGGAAGTCCAAATATCGCTTACGTTCCTAATATCGCCTACCACGGTTTCTTTTTGATTTAAGGTAGCATATGGTAAGGTGACCAACTTTTTTAAAATGAAAAGGAAGACACAAATAAGTTGAAGAAAAAATATTGTAAATAAAAGAAACCCTTTGTTGCAACAACAGTACAGAATACAGTATAATATGATAAATGCGTAATAAAAGCATTTGTAACATTTTATATTGTAATTATGCTTACATGTCTGTTAATTTTTATTTAAATGAATGCAATGGATCGGCTCGGCCATCATCGAAAAGGAGGGCATGTGGGAGGACACTTTTCGAAGGGGGGAAGAACTTACAAAAGAAGGACTGTCCTCCCTTTATTAGGACAATTAGTCACCTTATATATGGTAGCCACTACCGGAACTACAAAGCTTCCCGCTACAGTAATTGTTTGAGGAAGCCGTTTAACCCTTTCTAAGCTGTGGGAATATACATCCCGCCAAATTCATCAATTTTTAAAAGCATTTTTTAAAGTTGGCGCAAGTTTTCGCCAAATTTTTCGATGAAACAAAAACCTGGATGTTCCAATTTCTTATCTCAAACCACAACGAACTGCTTTGACTTGGTAATTAATTATTAATTAATTTAATTAATTAACGCAAAAAATAATGTCATCTAATAAAATAATTTATAATTGAATGAATTTATTTTCTTAAATTAATCTCAATATCAAAGTTATTTTATCATACCACTACTAGAAAAAAACGGCCTTATAAAGGGTTAAACCTGTGTTGTTTTCTTTTCTGTGGGAATTTTTGCTGATTTTCATGTCAGGTGAATTAATAATCATGTTTTATTACTTTTATTATAATCAGTAAAGTTCAAGTTATAATTTTATACCATTTGAGGCAGTGACAATGACTATAAATGGTTATATTTCCATGTAGTTCGTTTTTTGGTTTGCGATCCGATTCCGAAGGGGGATGCCGCCATGTTTTAGGGTTAGGTTGTTCCTAATATCGCCCACTTGGGTATTTCCATTATCGTCCTAGCCCTTTGAAGGGCGCTGTATTAAAAAAAATACCCTTGAAAAATACATGGTTGATGTCCTATCACCTGACAATGCTCCTAAGTTCTTTTTTATTTTGATGTTTTATTTAGGGGAAGTGTGTTAAAAGAATAGTTTAACTGTATTCCTAAAAGTACAAAAAAGCTGTCTTGTATTACTTTCAATGTCTTTGTACCTTAATTTTCATGTTTAATAAAGAAAGTATGATCATAGCATAAGTTACACATTATTCAAATCCATTTTAGAAATATGCGATATTAGGAACATATAGTGGGTGATATTAGGAACACTGTTTTTAACGGGCAAAATATTCCGCGGTCTCAATATGAATCTTATGTGTTAGAGTTGTAACCCTGTTTGTTTTTAGATAACTGTCCAGATAATAGACTTGAACAATTTTTAAACAAATTGCGCATGAATTAGTCCTCTTATTAAAATAATGGCTTAAGCGGGCGATATTTGGGCCTCTTACCTTACTTATAAAAAATGTATTGATTTAATATATATAAAACACTGAATTCACTGATTTCAACAATTTCTGATTTCTAAGCGCAGTTCACCGGCTTTGACAGATCATCACTAATTTTGGAAACGAATTCTAACGACAAACAATAAGCCAAAAAAATCTGGGTGACAATGCGACTGCAAAACGCAGGTATATTTTGTTCGTCCGTGTTGTTCGTGTTAACCGATTTTTGTTTCGTATTAAAAGAGAAAAAAAAGTATGAAATTACTGTCCTACCGCCACAAAAAAAAACCCGGACACTACCGTGGCCCTCGAGAATGAGAAGGCCTACTCGCTCAACCGCTTTTAACTGTGTGAGTCATAGCTAGTGGGCGACGGAAGAAGAAAGCCGGCTACTCAGTCTGCATGTTAACTCGGTGAACGAACGTCAGTGCCGACTCTGAAATATTGGATTTTTATACTGGATTAATACTTTCACCCGGAAAAAGTTTTACACCCAGATGCAGAATTAAAAGGAGGAGATAGCCTGATTAATTGAAGGTAAGTTTAATTCTTTTATTATCCGCAATTCAAACTTAAAGTAGGAATGAATCTTGTTGATGTTAAGCCTATCTGTTATTCTCACTAGATAGAAGAAAACAATCGAGTTTAAGCTTAATTTCTGAGTGTACTCTCTAATTTCTTAATTTTAAATTCACTTAAATGAAACTATAATCTACTCTTTATTATTTATTTTTTCATTTAATGGTAACAATTATGTTATAAGTTGTGTAAAATGTTGTATTGAGTTAAGATTCATTTTTCATATTCTATTCAAGCTTTAACTACAAATTACGATTGTGAATTGAATTTTTAAATATTATTTCAATGATTAAACTGTTATCCCAATGACTACTTAACTGAACTCTATTTTGTTTGAATTTTATATTGTTATTTTAATCTCTGTTTGTTAAACAGTCTTATCAGAATTCTTACTCATTCGATTATTATTCTCTTGTTCATAATTTTCGCATAAAAATATTTTTAAATATGCAGTTTGTAGAATTTTTCATTAACTAATCTCAAGCCCTTAATTTGATAATTATTTAGTTAAATAAAAATTTCATCATTCAAACAAAATGAATGAAGTGTGTTTTTAATGTAACAATGCAAACTGATATCTCTAAGATTATCAGTAAGAGAGAATTTTATGTTAATTTGTTTCAACTTGTGATATAATTAATTCAGCTGTAATTGACTGTAGCTTTAAAACTGTTATTGATATTTGAAATTGTTTCTTTTTTTATTGTTTGAATCATCTGAAAATTAAAGGTGTGATGATATTTAAATTTAATATTTGCAGGTTTTGTTTTTCATTAATTCATTTACTCCTTGCAAGTCAAAATTTGTTAAATATTGTTTGTTATGACAGTGATTTGAATCAAGTTATGGTTCAAGATTCATTTTTTCATATTCTATTGCAAGATTTAACTGCAAATTATGATTGTGACTTGAATTTTTAAATATTTCGATGATTAAACTGCTGTCCCAATGACTCGACTGAACTGATCTCTATTTTGTTTGAATTGTATTTTGATATTTCAACCTCTGTTAGTTAATCAGTCTTATCAGAATTCTTACTGTATCTATTATTATTCACTTATTCATAATTTTTGAATATGCAGTTTGTAGAATTTTTTCAGTAACTTATCCCAAGTCTTTCATTTGATAGTTACTTAGTTAAATAAAAATTTCATCATTCCTGTCAATGAATTTTGTTTTTAATGTAACAATGCAAAATGATATCTCTAAGATTATCAATAATATAGCATTTTATGTTGTTTTGTTTCAACTTTTGATATAATTAAATCAGCTGTAATGGACTGTAGCTTTAAAATTGTCATTGATAAGTGAAATTGTTTCTTTTTTCAACTACAGATTCGAAGTCACAGTGTTTATTGTTTCAATCATCCAAACATTAAAGGTGTGATGATATTTAAATGTAATATTTGCAGTTTTTGTTGTGGCTAGGATATTTAATTAATTAACCTATTGTAAGTCAAGATTTGTTAAATGATATTCGATAACCCAGTGATTTGAATCAAGTTATTGTTTATTTCATTTTCATAAGAAGCTGAAATGGAGCACTTTCACAATTTTATGAGAATTTATGCATTTCAGAAAGCAAAAATAATTGTTGCTCTTCTTTAAATAACACTTGCTTTTTTTCATACACCTATTTTGTCACAGATTATTACTTAAGATATTTGACTTATACTTTCTATACTATTCATTTGAATGTTTACTTATAAATTCTGCTATACTGTAAATGATTTTTCAGTCATAAAATAATTTCTAAAAAAAATCATGCCTGTGTAAACATTCATTTAATTATTACTATATGGTCACACTCTGAGCAGATGGTTTAGATACCTTTTTTCATTTTAAGAATATTAGTAATTGCTCTTAAATTGTGTGTCGATATTTAAGTACATAAATTTCGCCTTATTTTTAGATGCCAAGCAAATGCTCAGTTCCTGCCTGCCGAGGTAATTATGATGAATCGACTAAGGTAGCTGTTTTCAGCTTCCCAAATGATGAGCGTCTGAGAGAGAAATGGCTACATGCAATTCGAAGGACAGATTTCAAAATTACAAAGAACTCTAAGGTAAGGTAAAATTTGAATCAACAAGTTAAGTCATATATTGTAATATTTAGCAATAGTTTATCTTTTTGAATATAATTATCAGTTTGTAAAATTGTTTTTAATAGTTGTTAGTTAAATTAGGCAGATGCTATGATGCAAATTCTTTGTTACTTTCAATCTAAATAAAGCATTATAATTAATTAGGGTGTTTTGATATTTAATAAAAAGGATGAAAATACTCATAATTTTTAAATAGTAATTTTTAATTTGTTCTTTAAATTAGAACTTTAAAAAATTTCTATTGATTTGTAAGTTAATTTAAATTTAAAGATGTTATTCTACAAATATAAATTTTTCTATTGGTTTTTTTTTCAGGTATGTGAGAAGCATTTTAAAGATGGTGAAGTGCTGCGAAACTCGACATTCTACAATGAAAAGACGGGAGAAACGATATCTGCACCTCTGAAACGGCCAAAGTTGAAAGAAAATGCAGTGCCAAGTATTTTCCCTGGCTGTCCGTCATACATGTCATCCTCATCAGCTATTAGAGAAAGTCCGTCTAAAAAACGACAACGACTGGAACAAGAACAAATTAATTTTGCTGTGAAAGAAAGCTTAAATAGTAAGCATGAATATGAACTGAAAACTATGTTCACAAATTTTGCTGAATTTCGAAATTGTATTAAAGGCCACAGCTTTTCTTCGTTTTGGACAGTTGTCGAAAAGAATGAAAATATGTTATTTTTTAATCTTTCTTTAAAAGATGATATCCCTTCTATTAAATATGCTGTAAGTGTTAGCAATGACCTCATGTTAAATGCTTCATTTATGGGAGAAAGGATTTCAAAATACAAGAAGGTCATATTACCAATTAAAGTGAATAATTTAAATGAAATATTTGATATTCTTGAGTACTTTGAAAAGGGTACCATTGTTGAATCAGAAAGCTCTCTAAATGACAAAATTCATGTTATTGAGTCTGTTATTAAAAATGCAGAAGATATATTTACTGACAAAAATAAGTTTTTCTTTGAATTTTTTCTTGAGCAGTTGCATCTACTTAAATGTAAACCTGAGCGCTATACCCAGATAGCACGTAAGTTTGCAGCAAGTTTGATTTTGACTTGTCATGGCAAAATTTGACGCGTCAAACTTGAATCGAACTTGTAGCAAGTTCGATGTGACAAATAGCGCCACCTCTTTGCAAATCAAACTTGCTGCAATTTTGCAAAGCAAGCTTCCTGCAAAGATAGCACAATAAGAGATAATTATCTTTGTCTCTGTTTTAAAAAACATCCGATTTTTAATAGCATCTCCTAGACCGTAATTCTTTTTTATTAATTCAATAAATCAATGATAATTTGTGAAAAAGATAACTTTTTTATAAAAAAATTTTTTGAAACATTTTCCATCTTTTTACTAAATATATCACTCTCACTTTAAAGAAAACTATATCGCCTTTTTCTTAATGTTGAAATTTTAACGTTTATAAACAAAATTAAATCTAAAAAACAGTCAGTGTTTGTTGAACAATAATAACTAGACATTTTGTCCCATTTTAAAGTAATTACTTTTGAACTCTAATTTCATAATTTATTTTACTAGCAAAACGTAGTTATTAGCAAAAATCGCTCTCTCTTTGACTTCAAATCATATTCTCAACTCAAAAAATTAATGAAATCCAGAAAATAGTTAAAAATAAATCGTATACGAATCGAATAGAACGATGTATTAGCGAAATCTATCTTCTTCTCTCAGAGTTCGACTGGCTCAATGGTTTGCGTCTCCGCTTCGGAACCGGGAGGTCGCGAGTTCTATCCCGGGTTGTGTTTCGTACTCTCTTTTTGCTTTAATTTGCAATAAGTGTGCACGGCAAGTTTGCTGCAAGTTTGTTTCATGGTGACTTCGGAGCTTTCGTTAACTTGCTGCAAGCTTACTGCAAGCTTGCACTCTTGTCATGACAAATTTGTGGCAAACTTGCACTCTTGTCATGACAAATTTGTGGCAAGCTTGCTGCAAACTAAAATTGCTATCTGGGTAGGTACTCTCCTAATATTCTTGTTTTTGCATCTCTTTTGTTTTATATGTCTCCCCAAGCTTATAAATTCCTCAGAAACTCCCATTATATGATTCTTCCTGATCCAAGTACCATTCGAAAGATTGGTACTATTTTAAAAAATTCTCCACAAACAGAAGAATATACTAATTTTCTTGTTTATGCCAAACATGCCTTCCATAGCTTAAAAGATGATGATCTTAAAGTGTTTCTAATGATTGATGAAATACATATTAAACCTTTTCTAGATTACAAAGGTGGAAACATTGTTGGAATGGCATACAACAGTTCTAACTTAGCAACTAGTGTTCAAGTGTTTATGTTGCAAAGTCTCTTTTCTCCTTACAAAGATGTCATTCATATTGTGCCGATTGATACATTTGATGCTTCAAAACTTTTTGATTTAATGAAGAAAGTTATAATGGGTCTTGAGGAAATAGGTTTCAAAGTAATGGGTATGGTAACAGATAATAATTCTATTAATCGTGCAGCAGCAAGTAACTTTGCTAATCCCCCTAAATTACAAGTGAAATATGACCACCCAGCAGATAAATCACGCCCCTTATTTTATGTGATAGACTCGGTCCATATTCTGAAATGTGTAAGAAATAATTGGCTGAATAATCATAAAAATGGCTATTATTTTTACTATCCTGATTTTGATACTCTAAATGTATCCACTGCCTCTTTATCCTCTGTGAGAAAGCTTTATGACTTGGAATGCTCAAGTTTATTGAAATTTGGCTATGGATTAACACGCAAAGCTTTATGGCCAACCAATTTGGAAAGGCAAAATGTGAAGCTAGCATTAAAGCTTTTTAGCACAGATGTTGTGCATGCTTTGAATGAGCTTGGAGAAAAATACAATTTGGAATGCTATGAGCAAACAGCTAAATTTATAAATATAATTTCCACCTGGTGGGATATTGTAAATGTTAAGACACCTGATAAAGGAAAGTTTAAACGCAATCCTATGTGTGAACCCTTAACAAGTAGTCCATCTGATAAAGGATTGATGTTTTTGAAACAGCTAGTTTCTTGGGTAAATAAATGGGAAAATCTGGATTCAAATAATGGAAGACTTTCCAAGGAGACCTTTCTTGCTTTAAACCACACTACACAAGCTTTTATTGAAATAGTTAATCATTGTACTAAGTCATTTAAAAAGGAATATATTCTCTTGGGTAAAATTCAAACCGATAAACTTGAATCTAGATTTGGGCAGTATAGAAGCATGGCTGGAGACCAGTATCACATTTCTGTGAGACAAATATACGAGACTGAAAGCAAGTTACGATTATGCCACGAATTAAAACTTGCTTCTCACAAGAAAGGTTCTATAACTGTTGATATATTTGATAATAGTGAAAAAAATGATGAGGAAAAACAACCTATAGATTTAATTTTCTGTGATATAATGGTTGAGAAATCAGACATTGAAAAAATAGCCGATACCTTACCCATTGTAACATATTTAGCTGGCTACTGTTCTCATGCTGCTTTAAAGAAAACTAAGTGCTCATATTGTCGCCAAAAATTGATAACAGATAAAGAATCTATTTCTCATGATAATTATAAACTGATAGATGTAAAAGATAGGGGAGGCTTATTATATCCAAGTAAAATAGTAGTAAATGCTGTTATCCATACATATATTGTAGTACAAAAGCTAATTAGTGAAAAGTATGAGGATAAATTTATTCAAGTTTTGAATCAACGTTCCTTAGTTGTTAATCTTGTAGAAGATATTTTAGTAACAAAAGATATTTTCCTTTCTTTTGATGTTTGTGTGGATGGGCATGATATATTGCATTTAATCAATATAATTCTAAGGTCAGCAACAAATAGTTTATTAAATAATTATTGTAAGGTGAAAAATGATAAACTGAAAAAAATACCTAATGTAACTGTAGTTTCAAAGAATAAAAGAAAGCTAGAAACATTTTCTAAAAATTCTTTATCTGACAAAAGGGAATCTAGTAAGAAATCTAATAAATTGAAAGAGGGGACAATGCCTAGGATTGCAGAAGTTTCAGAAAAGAATTCTGTAAATGATGAAGGGGAAGCTGGTGAAAAACAAAATTTTATTTTAACTAATTGAATTACACTGTCAAAAAATAATGTATGTTAAATCTTAAAGGCTAGTGAAATTGTTAACTGTGCAGCTTAAAAAATACCAGGACCTAGTCTTTGTGGTGTTACAATGTGAAAAAACATATTTGAAATGATATTTGTATTTTGGATAGGTTTATATTTTGTGTATATATATTCTGAATAACTGTATTATGTTTGCTGTTGTTATTTACTTCATAGAAATAAATAAAATTGCTTATAAAACATTTTGTATCTTTTTCAATTTGTATTTTATTAATTTCTAACTCATTCATATGTATTAACTTAAAAGTTAAATTTGTTATTTCTTTACACAATTTTTAGTTCACAGATTTGCTATTTTTAAAAAATTCTGATAAAAAACATTAAAAGTATTTTGACATTTCAGCGATACTCATATTGCACAAATAATGTCGAAAGTTTGAATTAATATCTTTATTACAAATTTAGGTTTTATACTTGTTTTTGTTTATAGTGAGTTTTGATAATATCCTACCAATTAACTTTTCTTAAAAATAACACATTTGAGAAGTAAAAGTTATCATTTAAAACAACGATAAATTTTAAAAATCAGTTGGGGAAATATTGTAGGAAACTGTTGTATTAATCTTTACTTCAATTTGTATCTTATTGATTTCTAATTCATATTTATGAACTTAAAAGTTAAATTTGTTAGTCCTTTACACAATTTTAGTTCACAGATTTGCTATTTTAAAAAAATCCTGATAAAAATACATCAAAAGTAATTTAACATTTCATCGATACTCATATTCTACAAATAATGTCGAAAGTTTGAATTAATATCCTTTTAACAAATATTGTTTTTATCCTTGTTTATAATGAGTTTTGATTTTCTATTTGCATTTTGATAATATTCTACAAATTAACTTTTCTTATAAAAGAACACATTTGAGAAGTAAAGTTTTCATTTAAAAAAAGACGATAAATTTTAAAAATCAGTCAGGTTAATATTGTAAGGAAAAAAATGTAGGAAAGGCAAAATGGGAAGCAAGTGAAAAAAAAACCAATTATATTTTTAACTAATTGAAATACATAAACAAGTCATAAATAATTTTCAAATCAATGTTGTTATATGGCCATTCAATATTTCTGAGAAATACTCAACGAAAATTTTCAAGAAAGCGGTATGTTAAACACCGAGAAATACTCAACGCAAATTTTCAAGCAAGCGGTATGTTAAACATCGGCAACCTTCCGCCCACTGTGGATGACTCATTCCACCAGCCAGCAGGCCTTCTCATTCTCGAGGGCCACGACACTACACATGCCGATGGCGGTCGTTATGAAAACGGAATATTCCACTGCATTTTGGGGAGTGAAGGTAAGGGCTTTATTTCATTTGTCGCAGATAGAACCGTCGGAAGTTTCATTTCGCTTTATACTTGGGTCGAAAACGAATTCCTCGCCTAACGAAGTGCGATTAGTTTGCCAAATGTTGCGGTTGATTTTATACCCGTTTTCCTTCTTTTTTCGACTCGTCTACTTGAGGCAACCCTGATCAGGGTTTTTCTCTTGGTAGGATGGTAGGACAGTAAGTATTTTGTCGGAACTGCAGTATTATTCCGTGTTAACCGATTTTTCATGTTGAGTGCTTTTTTTTGTTAAACGTTTACTGTATAGAGAGATAATCTTTTGCGAAGAATATTAAAACCAAACCATTTTTTTCTTAAATTAAATCGTTTAGTTCTTATTTTGAGACACCTTGAGTAGTTAAAACAATTGAGTCTATTCACGTGACGTCACAATCATATGACATATGTAACTACGCATGACACCTAACATTTAACTGCGTGCTGTCTTGCTCTACGCTGTAACGTCACGTCCTTTTTCCTCCAGCCATATATGCAATGTATTCCAAAATTAAAGTTGTACTGTGCAGTTGAAGCGTGTCATACGAGCATAAATTAATTGCATTCCAATAAAACATTTAGAAAAAATTATTTTCCTTTCATATATTGTTTGAAAGAATATTTCTATCAAATATTATTTGATTTTTCTAGAGAAAGAAATGGTTTCATTTTTATCAAATATTTAATATCATTTGATTTTCCTAGTGAAAGTTTATATTTATTCGATTAGTTATTTTTTTTAATCTATTTGTTTAATATTTACGGCATTTTAACGGTACCGAAAGAACTTTTCTCTAATTTTTTACCAAGTTAACTTGCTGATTTACTTTATTCATTTCATTTTAGAATGCTAGACGGAACAGCGAAGACTTCGCCCAGGAATGCGTGCGGATCCATAATCATTACAGAGCTCAACACGGATGCCCGCCTCTGCATCTCTCCTATTCAGTAAGTAGAATTTCAGCTCATAGTAATAGTTTTAAGCGGCAATTCACCGCTGCTCCAATTTGGAACACGGGAAGTAAAAACCAATCGTCAAGGTCGAAAACCTGTGAAATTTGGAGCAAATGGATTGGAAGTGGTGGAATTCCAACGAACTCAAAATCCAAAACTCCATCCGCCGATTCCAATTTGGGACCTCGATGCGAGGGTAGCGGTAAAACAAAGTATCTACCTACATTAGGACCTCGCATGGAGGCTAGAAATAAAAATTGAAATCCCCCGTGTGGGGAAGGAGGAGAAGGTGGGAAGAATTCTGCGACTTTGAACATTGTCTTAAAACGAACTTTGGAATATTCGTGCATGTTTTGCCTACTTTTTCGACTAAAATGCGTGGAATACAAACCAGTTTTTCGAGTAAATGACTTAGCCTTCCTTTCTCGTGAATGCTCAGCTTTAAGTATCGGGACCGGCCCGAGGTGGTTTTCGAATGGTACGAGCACACAAGGCCACGTGTTTCTAAAGGCCGCTGACTGATTTTGCAAAATGAAAATTGATTGCATTGATTCATTTAATGAAATCAAAATTTGTTGTCAAGTTTTGCCTTCTAGGACATAATATTACAAATATTTAAACTATATTGAATTTTTTTCACTGTTCTGAAAATTATATTGACTTCGCCATTTACCATCGCATCTGCAGAAGGAACTTTCGCAAGAATGAAAATACAATGGCATACCCGCCGAACCGCATAACGAGCATAATTCGTTCCAGTAACTTACTCGTAATGCGAAACATTCGTTAAGAGGAAGCAGTGGCGAATCCGGAGGGAAGGGGCTATGGGGCTCCGAGATAGACGAGAATTCTTTATTTTATTATAAATCATTACATCTGTTTTTTCTTAATCTCCCTTTAAAAAAGTGACAACATTTTTACTGGCTTTTCACAGGCTAGAAAATTTTCCCACTTCTGTAGTCATTCCACTCGTATTTGTAGCATTGACACGGTCAAAAACGTTTTTGGTAGTTATTTCATTGTGTTTTTTTTTTCATTAAATTATCGAAAGTATCGTAGTGTTCTTTAAGATTCTTATTGTCAGGTGAGTAAAGTCTGTTAAGTTAAAGTGTTTTGGTTTACATAAGCCATAAGGTTTGACATTCGTCACGACGATACAAAATTTTTTTATACCTCAGCCCCGCCCCCTCCGACCCAAATCCCGGATTCGCCACTGAGCGAACCCATTTTTCCCATATAAATTGATGTAAAATACGATAGTGCGTTCCATGTCGAAAAAATACTCAAAAAAATTATGTATAACGTTTATTCCAAGAAAATTATGCATAACATTGTTAAGGAGTGTGAATCGTCTTCGACTTTTCTTCTATTTCAGAATGAACCAACCTGGAATGGGAATTCGATATGCAGAGAACTAAAATATCGAATAATAGTTCATTGTTTATGATACTTATTCTTTTTTTCTAGAATACTCTCTAAAGACATTTGTTTTTGCCGACATTTCCAAAGTCACTTTCGGCTTCTCACAAATGATTCTCTCGTTAATAATGTCACACCTTGCAATTGCTTATTCGTTTATGAACACATTTTTTATTACATTTTTATTACACATTTTTCTCACTACCCTTCTATCTCCTCCATCATGTCCTTGTTCTTGAGGATAGTGTAAATCGTTGACGTAGATCGATATTGAATGTGCTTCTAGATCAGCCACTCTCGCACCTCGTTTTTGCTTTTCAATAATTTTGAGTTTCATTTCTATGGTTAAGGAAGACCGGGGGGAATCACGCCACCTTATGGGAAAATGATATTTTTCTTTAGTTTTAAATAACATGACACTTTAAATAAGGAGTCTATTTTGGTTCTACAGTTTCTTTCGCCTTGCTCACATGCGTTAACAAATCGTAAATGAGTTTTAACAATGTTTAACCAGAGTGAGTGGTCTCCCCAAAACTTTCTCGTGTCCGCCCTAGCACGGATGAAGAAAAAATATACCAATCTCCAGTGACACGCGCCTTTCCCTACCACAGGTGGGGAAACAACGCGCGAATCGGTTGCGCCTCTTTTTTTTTCCCTTCTTCTTTTTTCTTTTTGAGTCTTAGAATGGCTCAGAAACCAAATATGCAATTTGAAAGCCTTTTTTCCCCCAACCGATTGAAACGAAAATTGGGTACGGATCTACAATTAATGTAAGCGGACTTCATACCAATTTTTATTTATCTAAATCATAGCGTTTAGGAGTTATCGTGTTCACAAGTATGCGATTATACAGACCGACGCACAGTCAACCCTTTAACGGATTTAGTCCAAACTTTGATACGGACCAACATTTCTGATGATAAAACTGTGCACCAAATTTTATCTATTTAGCTATATAAGTTTTTGAGTTACCATGTTCACATAAACACGAACAGACCGACAGACTTCCCGTGGAAGAGGTTTTGTCCAAAATTTGATACGGACCAACTTTTCTGATGATAAAACTGTCCACCAAATTTTAGCTATTTAAGTTTTTGAGTTACCATGTTCACATAAACACGAACATACAGACAGACTTCCCGAGGACGGATTTTGCCCAAAATTTGATACAAACCTACAAATTATGTTTAAAGACCACATACCAAATTTCATTCCCATAGCTCTAATAGTTTTCGAGTTATCGTGTCCACAGACACACAGAGAGACATAATTCCAAAATTGTGTTTTTAGGACTCGGTGAGGTATAAAACGCGGAGATTCATCAAAATCTCGAGTTCGAATTTTTTGACGATTACAATACTTTCTCTTTGTACACTTCGTATACGAGAAAGTAAAAACGATTTTTTATAACCTTTACACAGTGGCGTGATTACCCTGGCACCCGGGGAATGCCACCACACCCTCGGGGTTATGACGCCATCTTCTTGTAAACTATAAACCGTACACTTGAGATAAAATTGGAAGTAAAAAAACATTAACTAAACTTACATTATTTTATTGCCCAATTATTTTTTATAAATTGTAACAAGAAACTAAATGTTTTTCCGATTCCTTTAACATGACAAAATTGTTTGGAGGACTGATAACATTTTCATAGTCATTAGTAAAACTATTTTGCCTGACAAAAGTCACATATAATTCTCTGCAGAATCATGATTGATTGGGTGATTTTTTATGGCACAAGGGCCAACATTGGCCAAGATGCGCCAAACACAAGTTAATTTAAAACACAAATTTTAATGCATAAAATAGGTGTGAATTCTAATATAAACAGCTAATAAAAATGTATGAAAAATTAAATGCTGTGCACAAAGGCAATGCAGAATCAAACTCACTGCAATCTGCAAGTACCCACTTGCCGCAAAAGGTGCATAGGTGCCACATATCATCCCCGTCATACTCTCCTCAAATTATGCAAATATCAACATCAAACGCATCATCATCTGAGTTATCATCACATAAATCCTTTTCTTTTAAATCATCGTCATCAGTAGAAGATGTTTGAAATGTTAATTTGCGACTGTAGGTTTTTTTTTTCTTTCTTATTTGGAAAACCAGAATTTTTAGCTTCAATTGTTTTCCTTTTTTTTTTTTTTTTTTTTCCGCTTTTTTATTTTTGTCAGTTTTGCTGTTGAGCCTAACCCCCACCCCCAAAGTTTATATGCTTTCTTTTTAGTAGCTAACTCCTTTTTTTACTGTCTTTTCTTTCCTTTTAGCATCAGACCAGTGGCGAATCAAGGGGCGGCTATCGGGCTGCAGCGCCCCCCTCCAGAGCTAAACCAAATTTCTTGATTTTATTTAAAATTACTACAACTGCTTGTTCTTAATTTTCATTTTAAAAAAAATAATAAAATCATGACAACATTGCTTTCTGGCTTGACAGGCTCGAAAATTTATCTAGTCATTCCACTTCTACTTGTAGCGTTGACGCGGTCGAAAACAGTTTTTGGCTAGTTATTTCATTGTATTTTTTATTAAATTATCGAAAGTATTGTAGTGTTCTTTATGATTCTTATTGCCAGGTGAGGAAAGTCTGTAAATTTAAAGTGTTTTGGTTCACTTAAGTCATGAGGTTTGACATTCGTCATTACGATGCAAAATGTTTATGACCTAACCCCCCCCCCCCCCCAGACCCGAATCCTGGATTCGCCACTGCATCAGACTTTTAAAAATTTCTTTATGGGGGTTCCTATCAGAATGGCTTTTACGTTTCGAATTTTTAACTGCTGAATTTTGTATCTAGTTTCCAAAAATT